>ML822220.1:62400-72608 GCA_009831015.1 Picea engelmannii | reverse complement strand
TCATCTCGAAAGACCAAACCTTGATACAGTTATACGACCACCCCCCAAAGGTGTCGTTAAGAGATCGGCATTCAATCCTCATGCACGTGCGGCTCAGAACTACAGCATTGTAGAAGATCTGGCCCAAGCACCTTCAACGATGTATGCCCTTGAGGTCCTTCAGTCCTGTCCTGCACAGCGAAGGGCCCTGTTGAAAGCCATAGGTGGAATCGATCCTACCGATGAGAATTTAATAGTCTTTGACTTAACCGAGCATATTCCGAGGTTACCCGCACAGCTTGCATTCCAAATACAAGTTGTTGTCGCCGACAAGAGCATTTGTCGGACGGTTGTTGATGAAGGTGCCTCAACCTGTGTCATGTCTTTTCCTTGATGAAGGTGCCTCAACCTGTGTCATGTCTTGAACAAGAAAACCATCAAGAACCAGTATCCTATCCCACACATTGACAAGTTGATGGATGAACTGCATGGGGCAATTTTCTTCTCAAATATTGATCTATGCTCTGGGTATCACCAGATCAATATCCGAGAGTAGGACATAGAGAAGACGACATTTCAATGTCACTTTGGACATTTCGAGTTCCTGGTTATTCCATTTGGGCTAACCAATGCACCCACTACGTTCCATTCTTTCATGAACCACATATTCAGGGATCAGTTGAGGAAATTTGTCTTGGTTTTTTTCGACGACATCTTGGTCTACAACAAGACATGGCAGGAGCATATGAGGCACTTGGATGATGTATTGAGCATCATGAAGGCACAATCATTATATGCCAAAGAGTCCAAGTGTGAGTTCGGTGTGACATAGCTACTTTACTTATGCCATATCATCAGTACACAGGGGGTACAGGTGCACCAGGAAAAGATCAGGGCCATTCTGGACTGGCCAATGCCCAAGAACGTAACAGATTTGAGGAGTTTCTTCGTGATGTGCAGCTATTACAAGTGGTTCGTCCAGGGTTTTTCTTAGCTTGGATCACTATTGACGGATCTTACCAAGCATGGGGCTTTCATCTGGACCGAGGAATCATGAAAAGCCTTTGATCACATGAAGGAAGTCATGAGCACTTGTCCAGTGTTGGCATTACCAGACTTCACCTTGCCATTTGTACTAGAGTGTGATGCATCTGGCGAGGGTATCAAGGAATTTTTGATGCAGGGAGGACACCCCATTGTATTCGAGAGCAGGAAGCTCAGACATCTCGAGAGGTTGTACTCCATTTATGACAAGGAGATGTTGGCAATCATGCATGCCTTGACCAAATTTGGACAATATTTGGTGGGCAACAAATTCGTGGTCAAGACAAATCACAATAGCTTGAAGTATTTCCTTGAGCAGAAGGACCTCAGTGAGTTCCAACAGAAATGGGCGACGAAGGTATAGGCATTCGACTTCGACATAGAGTATGTCAAGGGGAAGAAGAAAATTGTGGCTGATGCACTATTGAGGAGACCTAGGACCTGTTCTTTGATGGAGATTTCAACAGATTGGAAATCCCACTTGTTAGTGGAATATTCCAAGAACAAATTCTCTTTTGAGGTGATGGATGGACAGATACAGGATGAAAGGTATAGGGCCATTGATGATTTCATATTCTACAAGGATAGAGTCTACTTGGTGCCAGATTCGGGGCTCAAGAAGAAGATCCTCACAACAGTTCATGATCCTCACAACAGTTCATGATTCACCATTAGCAGGCCATCAGGGTTTTTTCAAAACCTACAGACAAATCAGGGAGAGGTTCTCATGGAAGGGCCACAAATAGGACATTATGAGACACATCAGTGGGTGTGTGACTTGCCATCAAAACAAGTCAGAGCATGCTCTTCCAGCAGGGCTACTTCAACGACTCCCCATTCCAGAACATAAATGGGAGAGTATATCGATGGACTTCATCACAGGCCTACCCAAGGTCCAGGGTAAGGAATGTATCTATGTAGTGGTCGACAGATTGACCAAGTTTTCTCACTTCTATTCCATACTGAAATAGTACAACGCAGTTTAGGTAGCCGAGTTATTCTTCAGGGAGGTCTTCAGACTTCATGGGTTGCCTAGGAACATCATCAGTGACAGGGATAGTCGGTTCATGGGGACATTTTGGAGAGAGTTTTTTCGGTTGGTGGGGACAGAGATGACACCCAGCACCAGCTATCACCCTAAGACATATGGGAAGACCGAGATTGTCAACAAGTAGGTTGAAGGATATTTGAGGAACTATGTAGGTGGACAACAGAGAACATGGGTAAAGTGGCTACATCTAAGAGAGCATTGCTACAACACCACTTTCCACATGTCCATTGGTATGACGCCCTTTTGAGCATTGTACGGATATGATGCTCCCACTTTGGTAGACTTGGTTTTTGGGGAGAGCAGAGCTCCTGAGGCCAAGGATTGGATTAGAGAGAGTCAGGAGATTCTCAAGTTGCTGAAAGAGAACCTGTAGACGACACAGAACCGACAGAAGATGAGTGCGGACAGGTACAGGATAGAGAACAACTTTGAGGTTGGGGATTTGGTTTTCTTGAGACTCCAACCTTATAGACATTCATCTCTGAAGAAGAGTGGGGCCAAGAAGCTCAAGCCCAGATTTTATGGCCCTTACAGGATCATGTGTCGAGTAGGTGAGGTTTCTTATGAGTTAGAGCTTCCAGAGGGAAGAAAGATTCATAACGTGTTCCATGTATATTGCCTCAAAAAGGCAGTGGGGAAATTCATTAGCACATCAGAGGAGCTTCCCCCATTGGATGAGGAGGGACAGTTGGAGTTGGTTATGGAGGAGGTTTTTGAGTTCCGGGAGTGGAAACTGAGGAGCAGGGTCATCAGAGAGTGTTTGATCATATGGAGAGGGCTTCTAGTAGAGGATGCTACTTGGTAGAGCGAGTAGGTGTTGCAGCACCCTGGACTGGTATTTCTTGAGGACAAGCAATTTCGAGAAGGGAGGACCGTAATGTCCCTTTCCAAATAGTAGCTCCAGAGAGGAGGTTTAATGGTATAAAATACCCCGTTAGACTATAGCCAGGGTCAGAAAAGGGGTAAACAGGGTTACTAGAGGTCACTCCAGTGTTGTGGGGTTATTCTACCCTACGGACTAACAAGCTAGGGTTTAAACTTGCATGCAGATCATGACCCTTCAGAAATAACTTTTAACCTTCTACCCCAACCTAAAACCCTTTTTCACAAGCAAACAGGGAAAGAACCAACTAACCTTTTTATCAACGGTTGGTGTAGATCCTCCGTTGAGCTTTATCTCCTTGCTTATGCTGCTCCTTCCAAAAAGCGATCCTGCAATCAAGACAAAACTATGCATGCATGCTATTGTTCTACTAGAGGGTTAGAGATTAAACACAAATCACATAAAACATATAAGACTCATGTATTTGGGACGGGAAAAGTATCTTTTTATTAATCTCAATATGAACCAACTTACAATGATTATAGAGACCGGCCACCATTCCTCGATCCTAATCCTTGGCTCCTCCTCTTCTTTGTCCTCCAACTGCTTTGCTTGAATTCTCCTAAAGCTTGAGGAAAGGCTAAAGGGTTGGGACAAAACGGATTCGGCAATTGGGCAGATTTTCTTTGCTATCATTTTTCCCCTTGAATAGTACCCCTACCCCTTCTTTTATAGGCTGGAAGGAGCCAGGGTTTTAGACAAACTCTCAGCCATGCATGACTAGGAGTTCCAGTTAACTGACCAAAAGCCTTTCGTCCCGGCGGAAAATTTCCTGATTTTTTGCTTTGTTAGGTAACCATGGGCTGTAGTGGGCTAGCCCACGGTCCAACGCATGCAGTAGAAGAGCAACAAGTGTTCCAACGTGCCCAGTGTTAGGTTAGGGCGTGGGTTTCTTATTTTAAGTGGTTTTTCAGGGTTTTCTTCAGCATGGATTTGGCAATGAAGGGCAATGAGTTGGCCTGATGCCAGGTAAGCATGAATGGTGCAATTTAGGGTTATAACAGATGCCCCCTAATGTGTGAGGTCATAAGAGCATCTGATGGACGAAATATATTACCAATTCTTTACCAATCTGTACTGATATGCTGAATGAGTGAGCCCAGGAATCAGGAACCAGGAGGTGTCATCTGCAAAAAATATCAAATGTCTCACCGAGGCGGGCATACCCATGCTCGGGATAAATTAGACCCATGGCTACCAATCAAATACACTGTAGATCCATGTCAAACAACTATAAAGAGTAGCCGCGAACAATACACAGCAGAGCTACATCTCGAAATCAGAAAGATATATATAGAAAGTATCCATCTCTCAGAAGCTGACTTGGCCAGATGGCTGTACTTCAGAGCTCGAGCAACAACTTCAAAATCTTCTAAACTCGGGTAGGAGTGTAATGTGAGCGTACGACTGCCCTACCCAGAGGTCTTCGATGGCTCATCGGTTGTGGACTTGATAATCTTGATGATCGGACTGAAGGCTTCAGTGATTTCAAACAAAGACTTGATTGGAAGTTTAGGATGGCCGGGTATGCGGACAAGAGACATATTGCAGAGTGGCCAACTCAGGCTAAGGAACAAAATTCCCTTGGACAATAGCACGACAAGTGATAAGACTCAGGCAACATATCTGTTAATCATAAGTCCACGAAGCAGGAGGCAACACAAACTCTCCATATGTTTGGAAGAGTAACCAAACGGTGGAGGACACAACTCAATATAGTGAGCAAAGCTTCCTAAGGTCGTACTACATCCCAAAGTCTGGTGAATCAAACAGACAGATGTGCTTTATCCAAGGGCGACTCATAATGCTGCCAATAAAGAAAATACTTTTCCCATCCTCTTTTTGGGGTATATTTGATTTTTTTTTGTTCTTTTTGTTGATTTGGAAAGAATAAAAGAATATTACGTTACAGTGGAGGAACGAGCACTACAAACAAACAAGCTCAAGGCACAAGGACAAGACTGATGTTCTAGGAAATAATACTCGGGAAAAATCCTCCAGTGGCCAAAGGTGTTAAGACACAAAAGCAAACTGTTACTAGGCTTATGGGTAAAGGATGCAGATGCGGTTGATAGAACACACAATGGTAACGTCCTTCGATGTAAGTTTAACGAGCCCAGAGAAGGGAAGCTCGGTGATTTTTCATGTTTAGAGAGTCTGAAAAAGCATAAAAGGAAACTCCATTGGGGTACCTTTTTCGTCAATAGTCTAGCCAGTTCGAAAAAGGGGTAAACTAGCACCGACTAGACGTCAATTCAAAACCATTTTTACGAGTGTGACAAGGACAAGATCACTCGGCCATTTTTTCAATTTTAAGGAGTCTGAAAAAAGCTTAACTATGGACTCCATCAAGAATGTTCTTCTGGACCAGTTTAACGAGTGTGAAAGAATAAGGTCACTCGACAATCTTTTAAATTTTAGGGTGTCTGAAAAGAGCTTAACTATGGACTCCGGGGGGGTTTCTTTTTCGTAAATTTAGTCCCTCAGGCCCGAAAAAGGAATAAAATCATACCTGAGGATACTCTTCTAAAGAATCGAAATTCGATAGAGTATTCCTTTGTTCGTACAGTTGACCGTCCGGACCGAAAAAGGGGTAAACTACTGTCGGATAGACGTGACTTCAAATTTCAGTTTAACGAGCGTGAAGGGTCACAAGATCGCTCGACAATCTTTTCATGTTTAAAGGGTCTGAAAAGGGCTTAAAAGGAGACCCGTTATGTGTTGGGAGTTCGGAGGGTAAGACAAAGAGTGGAAAAGACCCTTGCAAATGAGGCTCAAACTCATATTCAGAAAGACTATACGGACTCCCGAGCCTACTATGTTGTCAGAAATGGCATGGACACCATAATGCAACCAGGAACTACCTAGGGCATCCATGTTTGGGTAAGCTCTACCACCCAGTTGCGACACTTCTAGAGCAGATATGACGGTTCCGTGGCACAACCGGATGGGATTGATCCTATATCGTAAGAACAAAAGGCAACGAGATGCACCAGTGGGGATGAAATCCTACCCTATATGCTTAGGTTGATTTTTTGAATTTTTTTTTTATGGACCGTCCTTATGTATTTTTTTTATTTTTTGAAACTCAATGAAAAATGTCCCAATACCTGATCAAGTCCCTCCCACATCACTCCCGAACCACTCAAAATGGTTTTTGGTATAAAGAAACTGATAAAAGGGCCCAAAAAAGTGACAAAAAGAGGCCAAAAAGTCTATAAATAGAAGCTGGCAGCTCATTATCACCATTGCTGATTTGGAAATTGACTCTGGAGCCAAAATAACCCCTTTGCCAGAGATCATGATTCCGGGAGCTACAATGGACCAAACAGACTTCTGCTCGGACCAAGTAAGTACAAACTCCCTCATCTTGCATTTCAATATGTCATTTCATGTTTTTAAGTGTGTTTGGGGAGTGGCCGTCACCCTCCAGGGGGTCAGCCCTAGTAATCCGCGGGCTGTCCAGAGACAGCCCGCGGGTACCCGCGCGCAGAGTCAAAACTGCGCGCGGGTACCCGCGACTGTCGCCTCGACAGCCCGTAGGTTACCCCCCCGCACAACCAAAAATTGTTGGCAAGATCTAATCTCTCCCTTTTTTTTCCTTTGTGGTTGATAGGATGTATGTTCATTGGAGAGAGAGAGAGCATGAGGCTGTCAATGAGGCAGTAGCTGCAGATCCAAATGTGATGGCCGTGCTGACACAGTGTGGCTTGGTGAAGTTTTTCCTATGTCCATTTATGCATGCGCAACCAAGGCTGTTGAATGCCTTGGTTGACTATTGGCACCCTGATGCTGAGGCCTTTATGATAGAGGGGAAATCCTTGGTGCCCACCACTGAGGACATCTATTTTTTGATGGGTCTCTCGAGGAGAGGGGAACCCGTTAACTTGCAGACATTTCTTGCGGGGCCGAGCAAAGTCTCGTAGCTGATAGCATAATATTGTGTGGCTGGGTCTAACCAGGGGACTTCCTGGATACCGGTTGGCAGTGTCACCAGCCTTACTCTACAGACCATCTTATCGCTCATTGGGCGAATTACCGGCTCCTCAACCGTACATCAGGCGTCACGCGCAAAGATGAACTGTGAGGTTCAGTGCATGAATGCACAGATATATGACTGGAGTACCACGCTTCTAGAGAGAATGAAGAGGCAATTGACAGATTGTCATCGGAGGACACACAGGAACTTTGGGTTCAGGACTATCCTGTGCTCATTTTTCTTTGAGAGAGTTCCATGCTTCAGTCATCAGATGACAGTACGGGGACATCTGGCGACGTTCCCGGCAGTATGTAGATGGGCAACATTACTACCACGACAGGGTGGTGGAAGGACCATGGAGGCCTTCAACGACGACTTCTTTGCTTGGTTGTCTTGGCAGATCCCCGCTATCAAGGACTACCCATACGCGGGAATCGACTTTTCTAGAGATCCAGCTATCCCAGTGCCACCTGGTGAGGAGCGAGGGGAGATGGGTAAGTCTCCACCTGTACAGTTTTTTTTGTTTGCATATGTAATTTTTATGTCTTTTTATATATATCATGTTTTTGTATGACAGAGTTTTGACGGGTGGATTTTTGTTTTGCGTGCAGATGTGGGACCCGTGAGGCCTGCCGATTTTGCACGGAACAGGCGCTGCCCACGGCCAGAGGCCGCAGCTGTCACCGCCAAGGGAGCAGCAGTAGCAGGGAACCCTCCAGTAGGAGAGGCTGAGAGGGCTCTTAGGAGGATTGAGCGGAACTTCACTGAGCTCACCCGCATAGTTCCCATGATAGAGATAGAGGAATTACCGCCCTCCATGCAGACTCATTTGGTGGGGTTACCTCGGACATGGGTCCGATTGTTTAGGCGCTTAGGTCGAGCTGTATATGATTATAACAGGGCCCATAGGCCCTGAACAGACTTGTAAACTTTTTATGTGCCATGAGCACCTTATTGTATATATTTTTTGAGGGCATAAGCCCCGGTGACTCACTATGGTTCCCACTTTTTGAGGCGCTTGCACCCATCGATGTACTCTGAGGATGTTATCATGTTTATATATGATTTTTATTTCTTTTATGTGTCTTTATGGGTTATGTGTGCAAAAATATTTTTACATGTGTATGATCATGATCTTTTTATGTGTGAGCAAGATGCCAATCTAAAATGTGATTAGCTAGAGTGTCTGTGATTTGATTTAGACTTCTAGGAACATGAAAATATGTAATATAATCAAAGTTGCGTTCCAAGAGACGTACCCTAAGGAATCTTCGGTGTAGAGTAGGATCATGCACACGGTATATTCTGTTTAGCTGCGACACAACCAGTTTAGCATCTAGATAGACCTGGAGACGAGAGATACCTAATGACAAAGCGTCACGAAGCAACTCAATAACTGCGCTATACTTGGCAACATTGTTTGTGGTGTTACCTAAGCATATCCCTCCGGAAGATAACAACTGACCCTGTGGTGTAAAGATTACCCAAGCCGCGGAGGCAAGCCTCCACGTGTGTCAACTAGCACAGTCCGCATACCCAATGAACACCTCAGAATCACTTGACATCTGCCATAGTGACGAAAGATAACATTAATGACACGTCCATGACACGTTTTTCCAAAATAAATGAAAGAAAGTAATAGCACAAGGACTATACATATGTTACAAAAAGTTACCCACAATGACCCTATGAGTAGTACTTCTTGAGGTAGAGCCCATTTCTAGGCTCCGCCAAAGAATTCCCTTCAAAATCGACCAGACGATAAGCACCCTTCTTTAAAACCTCCTTAACAATGAAGGGTCCGAACCACATGGGTTTGAACTTTCCTGCCCCCAGGGGGTCCTTATCTTGGTCATAAACTAGGACAAGGTCGCCCTCAGAGAAAACCTGAGGATGAACGAACCTATCATATTGACACTTAACCTTATTTTTATAAGCTTCGTTGGCCAGTGCCGCATCACGATGCTATTCATCAAGCTGCTCTAGGTGTACTAACCATTCTTCAAGTGGAGAAGTGTCTGGCAATAACTGTACTGCCAATTTTAGAGATCGAATTTGACATTCGATGGGCAAGACTGCCTCCAGCCCGTAAACGAGTTGGAAAGGTGAGAAACTGATTGCAGTCTTAACTGATGTTCGGTAAGCCCATAATGCCGAATATAGCATCAAATGCTAGTTTGACTTGGCTGAGTTGATGGTTCGCTGTAGCATTGTCTTAAGCGTTTTGTTAACAACTTCCACCTACCCATTGGCTTGGGGGTAGTAAGGTGATGAGTGTTCTTGCCGTAACCCAAGCTTTGATGTTAACTCGGACATCATTTGGTTCTGAAAGTCACTGCCATGGTCAGTGACAATCTCTCTCGGGACTCCGAACCATGCTATAATCTGGTTAAATAAGAAGAGAGCTGCAGTCTCTCCATCATCTTTGAACGTCGGCATAGCTTCGACCCACTTAGTGAAGTAGTCAACAGCTACAATGATATAGCGGTGCCCCCTGGCTGACGGGGGGTTGCAAGTAGTGTAATCAATTCCCCACTTAGTGAAGGGACCGACGATGATAATAGGAAACATAGGAGCTGGATGTGCCCTCATCTTCCGTGAGAAGATTTGGCACGGATGGCACTTCTTGACCGACTCAATACAGTCTTTGATAAGCGTGGGCCAGAAGCAACCTGCTCGTAAGATTTTTTGGGCTGTTGCCAACCCGGATAAGTGACCGCCACAAGCTCCGGTATGACAATCATTGAGCACTATGACGGCCTCCTCATGAGTGAGACATCGACGTAAGATTTAGTCTACGCCTCTCCGATACAATGTATCATTGAGTATGAGATAGTTCTTGGCCTGATGGCGTATTCGTTGATGCTCATCACGAGAAGCAGAGGTGGGGCACTTCAAAGTCTGGAGATAGATCAGTATATCTCCATACCAGGGGTTTGACGATTCAATCAAAAACATATCCCCCCGGATAGGCGATTCCTCAGGCACAACGTCACCTGACTCAACCGGAAGTTCTGAAATAAGTTCTGCGAAGACCAGTGACTTTTTGGACTTTGCTGAGACGAAGTCTAAGTCAAATTCTTGGAGGATGACCATCCATCTACTGATTTTTCCGCCGATAACTCGTCATGTCAACATGTACTGAAATGGATTCACGACAGCGACGACGGTGGTCTTGCGAAACAGAACATAGTGACGGAACCGTTGAACAGCATGAACTGCTGCCAACGCAAGTTTTTCGAGATGGGTATAATTAAGTTCCGGTCCTACGA
>ML822220.1:44063-57090 GCA_009831015.1 Picea engelmannii | reverse complement strand
AAAGAAATCCCCTAGAAGATAAATCAAGCAAGCACTAAACTAGTTGGAAGAACAGTTACAACAACCAACACTAGAGCAACTTACCGGTGCAAGTGCAACTCGAATACGGAAGCACCCTCCAGGTATACTCTGCAAAGCATGGCCCAATGTCTGTCCTAGGTACCGCGGTATACCCCCGCAGTCACCTGTGTATTTTCCTAGAAAAGATTGGCAACTAGTTTACCAGCACGTGAACAGTTATCAGGCGGGTACAGTCGATAGTCGGGTGGACCACAATGAGCAGGGTATCAAGCCCAAAACCTGTCAAGGGTATCGAGAGCAAATGGTCCGGAAGACAACTGAGGACCTCGAACGGATTCGAGACCCACGAAGCTCCGTGGCAAATGCAAATGACGGAATCCCTTAACAAATCCTCGATATGTGTTCTCCACAACGTTCGGTCCAGCTTTGGAGGGGTTATCTCCGCTACCTTTCCTTACACGACCTCGTGTTTATCCCCTGTGTTAGAGGGGGGTCCTGAATAACTTTCCGTAACTGGATTTCTACACTCCCTATTGACAGACTCCAATGTTTGGTTTGGGTGGCCTTAGAGAGTTTACTCTCCAACCTATTCCAAGGCCCTATTCCTGAGCTAGTGTATGCACCCTACAAACAGAAAAGTCTACTTGATTTTAATTATCATTGCTTTTAATGGGATTTTTAAGTCACAAGGTACGAAAGTGAAACTGATGGTGTGTAAAAAGACTCAAAGCAAAATAAACAAGAAGTGCTTGGAAACCAAAACTTTTACTAAAATGCAAAACCAACAACTTTTAACAAAAAGACTTATTTTTCTTTTCAAAATTACTAAGATTTCATGTAGTAAATATGAAGGACTTTCACTCATATCTGCGAGCTACTTATTCTTGAAATGCACTGCAAAAACTTATGCAAAAAGACTTCTTTCCTAGCTACTGATGCAACAACACAATCTTCAAATCAAGAAGAAAATGAAACAAGAATTTTTTTTTATTTTATTTTATTGCAAAATAACGCAACGAGGAAAAATGATGACAAGAACAAAACCAAGAGAATGAAAAGAAAACTCTGGCTTAAAGCGCAGATCGCAAAAATAATCAGAGCACTAAATGTGAAAAAAGCAATCAAGACAGCACCGATTCTAACACTTGCCTAAAAACCACAAAACAAATATTTTTTCTCTTTTGTCTTTTCTATCAAAACATCAAGTAAGCAAAACACAAGCTAAGGATATGAGGCCCTAACTTACTGTCTGTGCCCCTCCAGACTCCAAACCCTGAAAGGAGCTCTTCTCACCACAGGAGGGGATGACTACCCCACCCAGGCTGAAAGGCAACCAGACAGGCCCGCGACTATCACCAATACAGCACGCGTTCAACCGCGTGCTGAGCTATAACAGCACGCGGGTACCCGCGCTTAGAACTGAAGCAGCTCGCGGGTATGTATAAAATCTTAAGAAAAAATCAAACATAGGCAGCCCAGACCTGAAAGAGGCCTCTGGTATTGACAACCAGGGTCTCCTAAAGGCTTGGATGCTTCTACTTCAACAGAAAAGGAAAGTTTGTAAAAAAAAGAAAACAAATGCAAAGGACAACCAACACAATAAGGCAGACTGAAAGCAAGACTGTAAACCAATCAAGACCCATACAGGACCCAGAAAGCCCCCTAAGAAGGTAAACTTCTGATAGGGAAGAGGAGATTGCCTCTTAAGCTTCCTGGGCTCTACACGCTACTGAAACCACTACAGCAGGCGGTCAACCGCGGGCTGTAGAAGGTTAGGGCGCGGGTTACATGCGGGCAGGGCTTCTACAGGCCGCAGGTACTTCTGTGTGTCCCGAGAATAAAATTCAAGCAACAGTCAAGGAAAATTAGTATTGATAACCAGGTTCCCTGCTAGCTTTTGACCTAACAGAAAACACAAACAACAAAGAAACAGAAACTCTATTCTTTGAACTACCCAAAAACCTTCAATGAAATCCGGAAACCCTAAGAGTAAAATTTCCCCAGTGGAGTCGCCAATTCTGTTGTGGGGTTATTCTACCCTACGGACTAACAAGCTAGGGTTTAAAATTGCATGCAGATCATGACCCTTCAGAAATAACTTTTAACCTTCTACCCCAACCTAAAACCCTTTTTCACAAGCAAATAGGGAAAGAACCAACTAACCTTTTTATCGACGGTTGGTGTAGATCCTCCTTTGAGCTTTATCTCCTTGCTTCTACTGCTCCTTCCAAAAAGCGATCCTGCAATCAAGAAAAAACTATGCATGCATGCTATTGTTCTACTAGAGGGTTAGAGATTAAACACAAATCACATAAAACATATAAGACTCATGTATTTGGGATGGGAAAAGTATCTTTTTATTAATCTCAATATGAACCAACTTACAATGATTATAGANACCGGCCACCATTCCTCGATCCTGATCCTGGGCTCCTCCTCTTCTTTGTCCTCCAACTGCTTTGCTTGAATTCTCCTAAAGCTTGAGGAAAGGCTAAAGGGTTGGGACAAAACGGATTCGGCAATTGGGCAGAGTTTCTTTGCTATCATTTTTCCCCTTGAATAGTACCCCTACCCCTTCTTTTATAGGCTGGAAGGAGCCAGGGTTTTAGACGAACTCTCGGCCATGCATGGCTAGGAGTTCCAGTTAACTGACCCAAAGCCTTTCGTCCTGGCGGAAACTTTCCTGATTTTTTGCTTTGTTAGGTAACCGTGGGCTATAGTGGGCTAGCCCGCAGTCCAACGCGTGCAGTAGAAGAGCAACAAGCGTTCCAACGCGCCCAATGTTAGGTTAGGGTGCGGGTTGCTTATTTTAAGTGGTTTTTCAGGGTTTTCTTCAGCATGGCTTTGGCAATGAAGGGAAATGAGTTGGCCTGATGTCAGGTAAGCATGAATGGTGCAATTTAGGGTTATAACATCCAGTCAAAGGTGTTATGTTCGGAAAGTGACATTGAGCTAAAAATGGTTAAAAGCACTTTTAAGTCATTATGAGCTAAAAATAGAACAAATGAGCTAAAAATAGAACAGATGAGCTAAAATTAGAAGTCAACAATGAATTAGGGTTTCGGCACTAAATTAGGGTTTTGGAAAGCTATAAGAGAAGAGTCAATGACCTAATTCACCATTATGCAGATTAGGACTTGTCATTAAGGAGAGAGACACATCTAAGGAGAGATAGTTCAGTGGATTCCAGGAAGAAGACACCAGTTGGCTGATTTCGGTGTTGAGAGACACACCCTAGTCACCGGGAAGATCACATAGGTATTCCATCGTTCTTCAGTAGCAGTTATGCAGGGTCCAACAATAAGGGTGCACTTATCCAGGGTGAGGGCACAATTCCTGAGGAGGTTAAGTGGATCGACTTGTCCCATCTGGGAGGAGTTCATAGATTCCCCTCCGACCCAGTTGAGAGGAAGGTAAGGCACATTGTGTTGAGAAATACTGAGAGGGGGGGGTGAATCAGTATTTGAGCAATAATAATTTTTCTCTTGTTTTCACTAAAAACCTTAGGCTACTTTATAGAGACAAGAGTGCATCCAGAGATCTTTCATTATTCATCATATGTTTATTAATCAATAACATAGTGTAGTAAAGACAAGCAAACCAACGCACATGAGTAAGACACATGAACACCAGGATTTCTAAGGTGGAAACCCAAATTGGGAAAAAACCACCGCTGCCGTTGTCTCTGTCTTCATTGATTATTATTAAGAAAACATTCTACAACAGTGTACTAGTGCAGACTCATACTAGTACGCAGGATTCTACCTGCAGAAGGCTACAACCTTCTCACGTTTACCACCCTTTCCTGGAAGGGAGCTTCAACCCCCTGAAGATAGCACCAGTTTCTACTGGTAGGAAGCTTCTACTGAAGGGTTAAACCCTCAGACTCACTGCTAACCACGTTTCATTAATTTTCACACTGGATCAGTAATAATATGTGTTGCTGAGCAGTTCAGATCTATTGTAACTTACCGGGATTCATTGTAGTTCTGCCACCTGCACAAAATACCTCAGCGATCTGTAGATGTGCCTACTATTAGGAAATGGCCTCCACATCCTCCAGAAGGGACCCCTGCTGCCTATCACCGTCCTTGCCGTCCTCCTTCGCTTTTTAGGATCACATGTAGAAAGAGCATCGACCCCTTCTTAAACCCATGGATCCAGTACCAGTTCAACGCTCATCGGGTCTCATATTTATTGCTCAGGGGAAATCGGGTTCATTTTTAAAATTTAAAATTAAATCTATGCGCACCCCTTTTTAAATCAATGGTTCTGATCAATTCTGTATCTGACGATCCAGATTCACTCGCGATTTCGCATTTCACGAAATCAGGGTTTTTGATGTTCCCATGCACATGCCTCCGGGATTCCGATCCTCCGATCCCTGATGTGTCCCTACACACGCTGACAGCTGGCCTCCACTACGCCACCTTCCTCCTTTACTGATGTGATGATATCTGGCCCCTACTCATCGGGGTTTCGCGGATCGCGATTCTGAATTGCACAAAACTCTTGTCAGCGGGATCCCCGATTTCCCGATGAACAAAATGCCGACGGTGCCTTGATCTTCGACACCTGTCCCTCAGATGGACGGTCCCGATCCCTTCGGGATTTCGAGACTTTCTATGTCTCGTTTCCTTCGACCTCAGGAACTCCGATTTGCTGATGGCCAATATGCCGAGGGTGCCCGATCCTTTGCCACGCGTCCTTCTAGATGAACGGCTCTGATCTTTCCGAGGTTTCAAGACCTGCAAGTCCCGATGCCTAGTGTCTCGGGTCTCCGATGCGCACGATCGCGTGACACGTGTCCTTCTTCAAACGGACGGCTCAGATTAACTCTCGGGATTTCGAGACTTCTGTCAACGGTCCAGATGCGATCTTTATTCAACGGCTGTGATTAAATCGCGAAATCGCTCATCGCGAAATCGACATTCTTGATGTCAAGTGACTTTGTCATTTCAAATTTCTGATCCCCGATACTCTGCTGACATCACACGTGGTTTGACACATGTTAAATATTGCCACGTGTCACTCTGATTCGTGACTTACATGTGCCTGAAGTGTTGACTCTGCCTGACACCTGTCATTCCCTGGTTGTGCCACGTGTCCCTAGATGACGTGGTCTGCTGTCGTGAATTGGATCGACGGTCTAGATCACATGTTGATCTGACGGTTTAGGTTCAGTCGGGATTTCTTTCATCGCGATTTCGGGGTTTCTGTTGTAATTGTTCACGGGACTCGTGAAACTCCGATTCCCGATTCTTCGATGAAGCAAATCAACGGTCCATATCGCATGCTTGCTTCAACGGCTGCGATCAAGTCACGAAATCGCATATCGCGATTTCAGGGTTTTCGTTGTCGAATGAATTGGACATTTCAAAGTCCCGATCCCCGATTCTCCGATGGCTTATCTCCCTCGCAGCTTCTGCAGATCTGACGGCTGTCAGCGGCGCTCTGCAGCAATCATACGCGCCCATCCAAAACTCAACCATACACTGATTTTCTAACATGAAAGCTCTTCTTCCTCCTTTGCCTCATCCTTTGCCATCAATGACAATATTTCCAACACGTTGTTTTCCTGATTCCTCATCAGATTTTGATGGAGGAATCATCTAGGGTGCATTTTCCAGACTTGGAAGTGCGACACTTTTGGCGGACACATTCAGGGTTCCCGAGCGAGCATCAAATCAGATTCAGGGAAACCCTTCTGACCCATTTCCCAGTAGACCAAGGCGATCATTTTGAGATACATCTCAGTTGATTCTGACGGTGGAATCACTAGGGCGCATTTTGCCAGTAACATAGGGGCGCATTCCCCCAGGGGGATCCATCCGGGGTCCAGAACCACCAGTAGAGGGGATGGTCAGTTACTAGGCATGAGAGCTAGAGTAGGGCACACCATTTGGGACATTTTCCAGGCCATTCTGAGAGGTATATCCACCATGGCGAACTTTCCAGACTTCCAGCAGTTATCGTACGAGCTGCCATAGTTCCAGCTCATCCATTGATCCCACAATGCTCATCTATTATCGGGTATTATCATTTAGTTTGCTTATTGTATTCCAGCTAATATCCTTTTTTCTTTTGATCTAGCCGAGTGATTCATTTTATTTAGTCGCATTCGACCTTTGTACTCCACAGAGATATCGTAATATAAACTTTGCAATCCTTTGTCGCATTTGTTATTTGTATGATCATTTATATGTTGTAAATGATTAATCCTACACACACATTAGTAGCGTTTCCTAGACTAGCCAAGTCAGGACCATTACATGAGGACTCCAAAGTCACAATTGATTGGATCAATGGATGCTCAAATTTAAACCTGTTATATCTACACAGCTGGAAAGATGAAATTAAAAGCCTAAAAATGAGTTTTGAAGAAATAGAGTTCATGCATATCCATCGAGAATTCAATGCAGAAGCAGAAAAACTCTCCAAGAAAGATTTTGACAGCCCTTTGGGATGGTTCTACTATGAGGAATACTTCAAAGGAAATGTTGTAAACTCAGGAAGTTTAATGATTCTCTAATGCTACTACAAAGTGCACTAAATGCTACAAAGGAAGTTTGCATTTTCAATGTATGATACACAAGAATATGTTTTGTAAAACTATTGACAACTGTCAATAGAATCTATATACATTTAGCTCATTTATAGAGAAACCAATTTTTTGGAGGAGACACTAGATATGATGATTAGCTGATCCTTTTTTGTAAAAGTGAAATTACACTTGATTCTAATAGAATAACAGTGTATCTGTTTTTTCTGTGTGAAAAAAAAGAGATAGTTTTATTAAAATTTTTGGAAGGGTAGGTCCTTTTGAAAGGGTAGGTGGATGACAGTGAAATTATGTTAGGGTAGGGAAGGGTGGTTGTCATGGACTTATTGTTCATCAGATTTTTTTCTGTGATTTGGTTTGCCCAAGTCCTTTCAACATTGTGTTGTCTTAGCTTTAGTGATTTGATCAACTTACACCTAGTACAACTAGACTATACGTCTTCACTTAAAGTATGCCCATAATTTTTCTTCAAGCTACCATAGTTAGATGCACCCAATCCTACTTACATAGGTTATCCAATAGTCACGCTAGGTGTGCGTCCAATTGTAGCCTTAAAACATTCCACAACAATAATTACACTTAGTCAATTATAACACTTAGGAAACATAATCATCCAAGGAGCCATAACATTCAATACATATATAACATCAAAAATACACAACACATATTAAAGGGAGACACCCAAGCCAAGTGTCTAACACCTTCTATATATATATGTTAGGATATTTAGACAGTTAGGAGTTAGTTAAGATCTACTTGGTCTAATGTGTAGTTAGGTAAAAGTGTGTTTCTTTAGTATGCATTAGTATGCATTTGTAGTTAGGAAATCTAACGGTCACGATATCTTACCGACATAGAACGATCTGACGGTTCATACTCTCCTCAATCTTAATGACCATTGATCTGTGGCTTAACACCCAATTGGTCCATGATCTCTATTTAAAGAGCATGGAGGGTCATTTTTCGATGATCGAGTGTGAGAAACTCTCTTGTGAAATGTCTCTATAATCGTTTTCTTTGCATTAATAAACTGCTCCAACTGGCCACGTTGGTTGGGGCCGTGGATGTTTCCCCATAGGTGTTTTACCATGTGAAAACATCAGTGTGTTGATATTTGATATATTTATGTGAGTGGTTACTGAAGGTGTTCGTCCTCTGTTGGAATACCTGTGTTGTCGAACATGGTATCAGAGCCTGTTTGAAGACCCGCTCCTGTTGTAGATAGAGATCGTGAAGCCGAGTTGTCTCATATCCATTTTCTGTCATTTACGTACATTTATGGGACAAGAGAACTATTCCATTGCATCCAGAGAACTCGTTTTATTCAGGAACATTTTTTGTTTCACTCGAAAAGGTTTCTGTTTTCCCAAGATATGTCCATTACAGTCAGATCCAGAGGTATAAAGCCTGAATAGACATTTTTTAAATTTTTGCAAAGTATTGTTTTGGTTTTATTTTGGGTTGATATTATTTGTTTCTGGGTTTATAATATTTTAGATATGTGTATGTTCTTTTTCCCGTGCCCTGTGTGATCTCAAAAAATAAAAAACAGATAGGAAAAGGTGCATCTTTCGGATAAGCTAATCGAGATCTAACCCTTGTTGTCATCGAGAAGTGAAATTTTTTTCTTGTGTGAAAAAAGTTTTTTTTTCAATGTGCTCTCCAAGGCCATCTTCAACAACAACAACAACAACAACTCCAATCCTCTTGCAAAACAATACAATATGTTTTGGTAGACCATTTGGTTAAAATTTGCCTTATTAAGTAAGAGGTCTTGAGTTAAAGTCTCTATTTTGTTACTTTTTTTGAAAAAATTCATGCTAAAATTGTAAAGTGTATTTCACTTCAAGTATAAAAATGAATCACTATAAGTAGCTTTAATATTTTGTTTTAGACTTATTTATTTTGCATGAAGTAACTTCATTGTAAAAGTGATCCCCACTTCTCTTTATAAAAGTGGGTCACTTCATAAAACAACTTACACCACCACGTGGTCCTTTGGTTACTGTTTATGGCTTTTTTAAAAAGGGCATAACTCTCACATCCGAAGTCCGTTTTAAGTGCTGTTTTTTTAAAACTGCACAACTTTTCGAGATCTTTCCATTCAGATCATCAATTTCATATTTTAAATCCATATTATTTGCATATTTAATATGGCTTCTACAAGGAATCTCTTACTTACCAGCACCAACTACTTCCAATGGAAATCCTATATGGAGGATTTATTAAGAAGTAAAGGCTTGTACTGGATTACCTTAGGAAAGGAAGAAACACCCATTGATGCTGATAAGAAAGCCAAATGGGATAATATGAATGATGAAGCACGTGGATTAATCAGAATGTTCATCTCTCCTGATTTAAGGTTCCACCTTCAATCAATTGATAAACCCAAAGAAGCTTGGTAAAAGATTGAATCCATGTTTGGTAAACACAATATTATTCGAGCACAATAGTTAGAAAAACAAGTACTAACTTTAATTCCAAGTGATTTTTCTTGCATTGAAGACTATCTATCTAAGTTTAAAACACTCAGAACTTTATGTGAATAATGTAAGATAAAGATAGAAGAAGATCGTTGCATATATCTAATTCTTTCTAAGCTAGGTAGTGCATATTTTGTGTTTGTATATACCTTTTATGCCATGCAAGATGCTCTAGGGACAAATTATCAAAAACCTTGTCTTCAGAACTTTTGTGATGCTTTGATTAGAGAGCAAGATAAGCTAGTACAACTTGGAGTGATCATCACTGCAGGTACCTCCAACAAAGCCTTAGTTGTCCATCAGAAAGATAAACCCAAGAATCCCAAGAAGCAACATCCTCACTACAACAACAAGTAATATAAGGGTCCCAAACCCACTTAGACAACTTCCGCTCCTAATGGAGACAAATGAGAAAAATATAATAAATAAGAAGACTGACAGACATTGCAACTTTTGTGATAAAGATGGTCACGATGAGTCCAAATGTTTCAAGAAGATGGAAAATTTATAAGTAGTGATGAAGAAGCACAACATCAATATTGATTATACTTCTTCTTCTTCTTCTCATGGACATGCACTTTCAACTTCTAGTGTCTCCTTCAATACAACTTCTACTTCTACTTCTGATGAGGGGCTTATTGATTCTCAAGCATCTTATCATATGGCTAAGGATAGAGACATATTTTCTACTCTAAATAAATGTAACACCAAAAAAATATTTATTGGTGATGATAGATTTCTTAGTGTTGAAGGATCTAGAACAGTTGAAGTAGAAAATGGTCATTTCAATGATGTATTATGTGTTCCAAGTCTTTCTTGTAACCTTCTATTAGTATATCAAATCACTTGTTCAGGTGAAGGTAAAACCATAGAGTTTACACATCACCAAGTTGTAATCAAGGATCTAAAATATCCTAAGCATGTTATTGCAACTAGAATTGTTGATGATAGTACCAGGTTGTACAAGTTTGACAACTTTGGGTCATCATCTTTTTCATCAGTTTTTGTTGCTCATAGCGATGACTTGAGCAAACTTTGGCATGAACAGTTTGGTCATCTAAACTATCGTTCATTGCAACAACTATGTAATCAACAGATGGTGACTAGTCATCCTCTTGTTTCATGCAGATATGGTGTTTGTGCCGGTTGTGTTCTCAACAAACATCATTGAGACAGTTTTGAAAAACATGCCTCTTGGCACACCCCGGGTCCTTTGCAGCTTGTTCACAGTGATTTGTTTGGTCCACTTTCTTCTCCTTCCTTTTCTGGGTGCAAGTATTTCTTAAATTTCATTGATGACTTTTCCAGACGTACTTGGGTTTACTTCTTAAAACTTAAGAGCGAAGTTTTTGACAGTTTTTGGCCTACAAGGCCCTTGTAGAAAAGCAATCTGGACATCAAATTCAAAGGTTAAGAACAGATAATGGAGGCAAATACGTGAACACTAATTTTACAAGTTACTGCACTACATAGGGAATCCAAATGCAACACGTTGTTCTATATACACCACAACAAAATGGTGTTGTTGAGAGAAAGAACCACACATTAAAAGAAATGGTTAATTGTATAATCCAATCTAAGGGATTAAGTCTAAAGTATTGGATGGAAGCCATCAACTGTGCAAATTACATAGTAAATCACACTCCCACAAAGGCTCTTAAAAATAAAACACCGAAAGAAGCTTGGACTAAAATTAAACCAGATGTAAGTCACTTCCGTGTATTTGGCAGTATAGCATGGGCTCACATTCCTGATGAGAAAAGGAAAGCATTGCAGCCTAAAAGTGAGAAGTGTATATTTGTTGGTTATTATGAAGATGTCAAAAGTTATAGTCTTCTTCAAACACATTGTAATGAAATTATTATTAGAAGAGATGTTAAATTTGATGAAAATATCTTGTCTTGCGAGCCTAATTCGACGTTTGTGCCTTCTTTGTCTTGTGAGCCTAATTCAACGGTTGTGTCATCTTCGGCCTGCAAGCCATCTTCGACATTTGTTCTTTCTTCTGTTCTAGTTTCTTCTTTAGATGATGACAATGAGGATGAAAATCCACCTCCGCCTGCTCACCTTCCTCCAGATGAGTCCTTTGAACCTGAACCAACACCAACTCCACCGCTTCCTAGATGGGTCCATTCAACATGAAAAGCAGCTGGTGATATTGTCGGTGATACTTCATATTAGTTCCAGACACGTTCACAGTTCTAGCGAGCCTCTTCTCTTTTGGCTCAAGTTTCAAAAACTCATGATCCAGAGACATTTGCAGAAACTTTAGGTCATCCAGATTGGGATACAACAATGAATGAAGAGTATCGTTCTTTAATGGAAAATGATACTTGGGATCTTGTACCTCTTCCAAAAGGAGGAAAACTTGTCCAATGTAAATGGGTCTACAAAACTAGGTATGCATCAGATGGAAGTGTTGAAAGACACAAAGCTCGGTTACTTGCCAAAGGATTTTCTCAAGTTGAAGGAATTGACTATAATGAAACCTTTTCCCCTGTAGCCAAAATGAATTCCATCCGCCTTGTTCTTTCCCTTGCTACCTCACATAAATGGGAGGTCCATCAGATCAATGTTAAATCCGCCTTCTTGCATGGAGATTTGCAAGAAGAAATCTACATGGACCAACTGCCCGGCTATGTCCAGAATGACTCTAGCCTTGTCTGTTGCCTTAATAAATCTTTTTATGGTCTCAAGCAAGCTCCCCGAGCTTGGTATGCCAAAATGGACAACTTTCTTATTGCCACTGAATTCTCTAGATGTCATTATGATCCTAATGTCTATACCAAGAAAGTAGAACACCATCTCATAATCCTTTTCCTTTATATTGATGACCTTATCCTTACTGGTAGTGACTCAAAACTTTTAAACCATGTGAAAACCAACCTTAAGAAGAAATTTGAAAGGACAGACTTAGGTTTTTTTCACTATTTCCTTGGCCTCCAAGTTTTTCAAACCAATGAAGGAATTTTTCTTTCCTAGTCTAAGTATGCTTGTGACCTTATTCGTCACTTTCACATGGATGGTTGTAAACCAACCCCTTCTCCCTTCCAGTTTGGAGTCAAGATTACTGCCACCTGTACTTCTCCTAAAGTTGATGCCACCCTGTACCGTCAGTTAGTTGGTAGCCTCTTATACTTTAGTCATACCCATCCTAATCTTTCCTTTGCTATTGGTCTTGTTGCCCAGTATATGCAAACACCCCATGAAATCCATTGGAAAGAAGCTAAAAGGATACTTCGTTATGTCTGTGGTACAGTTCAGTTTGGGATACATTACATTTCACGGGGGACTCCTTTATTGGTTGGTTTCACTGATTCAGATTGGGTCGGTGACCCTGATGATCGAAAGTCTACTGCAGGTTATGTTTTCAGCCTTGGTTCAGGACTTGTCACTTGGGCCTGTAAGAAACAACAGGATATTTCACTTTCTTCAGTAGAAGCAGAGTACCGAGCAACAGTAAATTCAAGTCAGGAAGCCTTGTGGCTTTGACAGATCCTTTCAGAGTTTAGATTCCAGCAACAACATCTGACTATCCTTTGGTGTGACAATCAGAGTGCTATCAAGCTTGCCAAAGACCGAGTTCAACATTAGCGTAGAAAACACATTGAGATACACATGCACTTCATCAAAAAGCTCATTCATGATCAAGTTATTGAAGTTCTCTTTTCCCTACAAAATATCAAGTTGCATACATTTTCACAAAGTCTCTTACAGAAGCAAAGTTTTCCAAACTTCGATCTATGTTAGGAGTTCATGAAGTTTTCATTAAGGGGGGATAGGCTCTAATGCCTCCTTCCGTCTCCTATTGTGTCACCATTGTAAATCCTTCAATCCTATCCCAAGTTGTTCTTAAGGGGGGATGTTAGGATATTTAGACACTTAGGAGTTAGTTAAGATCTACTTGGTCTAATGTGTCGTTAGGTAAAAGTGTGTTTCTTTAATATGCATTAGTATGCAT
>ML822220.1:29569-43565 GCA_009831015.1 Picea engelmannii | reverse complement strand
AATGTGTCGTTAGGTAAAAGTGTGTTTCTTTAATATGCATTAGTATGCATTTGTAGTTAGGAAATCCGACGGTCACGATATGTTCCCGACATAGAGTGATTTGACGAATCATACTCTCGATATTAACAACCATTGATCCATGGCTTAACACCTGATTGTTCCATGATCTCTATTTAAAGAGCATGGAGGGTCATTTGTCGATGATTGTGTGTGATAAACTCTCTTGTAAAATCTCTCAGTAATCTTTTTCTTTGCATTAATAAACTGCTCCAAGTTGTCGCGTTGGCTGGGGCTATGGATGTTTCTTTGATATGTTGATCTTTTCTATGGTTATGTGAGTGGTTACTGAAGGTGTTTGTCCTCTGTTGGAATACCTATGTTTTTGAACAATATATATATATATATATATATATATGAATGTTAAAAGATACAATGGGGAGCGCGACTTCCAACCTACAGCTCAATTACATAATGTACAAAGAATCCAAGTTAAATCATGCTAAAAATACCCACAACCCTTGTAAAAACCAACCCCTCAAGCATTCATAGGCCTACCTCCTACATGTCTATTCCATCTCCTTTTCAATTAGCCATAACAAGAATTTTGTGGTGCCCAATCCCCAAAATTGGCACAAGATCCTAGATCAATTGGATGACTCTTGCTTACTTCCTTTCACTTATTTTCTTATCTCAATGAGGTGTCCACATACTTATGTAAGCTTTTCCTTTCACTTGGAAAGTCATGTCGTATCAAGTGGACCCAAGTTCACCTCAAGTTGACATCCACTGAATTGTTCCATCTCATGTTGATTCCATGTCCAAGTCATCTCAAGCCTTCCTAATCGTTACATTCACCTAGGTCATCCCATCCACAAGTTTTTCTTGATCCCTCTAAGGTCACTCAGCCATTTTTTCCATCCACACCCAAGTGCACCTCAAATTGGGTTTATTTGCTCGACCACACCCCATCTGTCCAAAGGAAACTCCTATCGCACCCAAGTGCGCCCAAGGCACACATTTCCAATGGATACGTGTCTAAGGGAGTATGCTTGATGAGTGTAATCCATGGTTGTGGTCCATGACAACTTGTGCCTAAAATAATCTTGATTGTTCGTCACAATCACTAAGTGCAGGCCGCCTAACTTTGTCGATCTTTATAAATCATGGCACTCCAAATCCCCAAACCTATCAAACCAACTTGTCCACCATTCCAAGTGCATGTTGTGGATGAGGATTCCTATAACAACCTCACTTGTCTCTATCTATGTTCGTTCAACTTCTTGGTGCATCCAACTTGTCTTCGTCCATGGATCACACTGCCTTTCCACAAGCACGTTCGAATCTATCCAAAATGATGCGACCTATCTATCTATAGGTGTGTGTAAGTCTGTTTGTCAGCATTTTGTCTTTCCAATTGGTTAAGATGTCCATCTAACATGTTCCTTTCCAACAAGCCAAGGCCGTCGTTCATTGTGCACCTTGCCAATGGGCGAATTTTGACTTAGCCATTCAAGATATCCATCTATGTTGTTGCAATAGAGGTGCCTAATGTCGCTCTAAGTAAGGGTCTTACATCCTCCCCCACTAAAAATAGTTGTCATCCAAGGAAACATTCTCAACAACTTCCTATCCTTAAGTCACTATCCAAACCCATGCATCCATTTGCAATTGACACCCAACTGTTCCACATCGTCCAAGTCAAAGTTTCCATGCAACTACCCTTATTTGATCCATATACAAGTGCCTCTTTTCGAAACTCTATCACCAATGCCTCTAGTTTCTACCTCATGTTAGTGCATATGCATTCTGATTCAACATTGCTACATCTTCCCACTACAATTGTGGACCAACCTCCATCAAGAAGATAGTCTAATTTTCCAAGTCTTGCATATCCAAACCTATTGTTGCAACATTACTTCAACCAACTTGACTGGCCGCTCCATGCTGCAATTCAATCTGTCTATACAAATCTTTTGGACCAAGTAAATGTCCCCAATTTTCCCTCCAACAATCAAGTCATATTCCACAACTCAACCTTCAAATGAGAGTGGCAATTGGCCATCACAATCACTACCCTCAAGCTGCCTCAACAATCCATCCAAAGTGTCCCAAGTTGAATGAGGAAATCGAAAGACTTTCATACCTCTTGCCAAAGAGAGGCATGTCTTCACCAATAATTCAATCACCTTTAACCAACAATCCTTTCAATCCTTGGGTCATCTGGAAATCATTTGCAAGCTACCCAAAGAGTGTTTTTCCTCAACCTAAGTCCCCATATACAAAGGTGGGAGGGAAACCTCCAAGTCAACTTCATCTATGCTTCTGGTTGCACCATATAGGATGACTATTAACATGTTCTTGTTCAATTCCTTCACCATCTCCATATATCACATAGAATAAAACTACCTTTTTTCATCCAAGCAAGTGTTCACTACTTTGGCATTGTTGTCGCGACTACCCGAGTAAAAAATTCACTTCTTTCACAAGGATGTCAAGCTGCCTTCTGCAACCCAATAAATTTTCTAAGGCACCCATGCACTAGTGCCTCCATCATGGACACCACATTGGCAAACCAATCATCACTATGGAGGAGAGGATGGCCTATTGCCATCATAATTTATGAAAAAAACAAGTCCTCCACAATCTTCCCCATTCACCGAACTTGGCACCTTCAAGTGCCCTTAGGATCCACTGCTTTCTCCATGGAAGCAATCCACCCAAGGATTCAATAAGTGAAAGGAAAGAGGTAGGTAGCTACCAACACCACCTCTAATGACTACAATGCAAATCCACCTAGTGTCTACCAAGGGACTTGTTCAAGTAACCTACTGTTCCAAATTTTCATTCAAAAATTTGCCTAGACTTGTAGTTAAGGTGCCAAAAATATCCAATGTCCCCTTTGAAGTTTGCGACACTTTGTTTGCTCCCAAGGCTAGTGTAGCAATAAAAGTGGGTCACACTTACACTTTCTCCAAGTCACCCAACTTCATCTTCAAAGAAAAAACCATTGCAACATTCTGATAACATGGCAAATAAGGAACATGTATACCTCTGGATGAATCAAAACTCGGTTGCTTCAAGGGATATTCTTCTACACCATCCAAGTTGCACCAAGGCATGGTGAAATAAGTCATCCCAAGTCTCAAAGAGTCATCTCTACCTTGCTGACTCAAGCCTACAACATGCCTGAACCAACAAGTCAAATTGTTCCATTCAGACCTATCTTGATTTCCTTCCACACTAAGGCATAAGCCTATGGACACAAAACTGCTATGATACCAACTATCATGAAATTGTATTCCACCTAAATATTTTTCTACGACTTGGTGTTCCCAAGTTGCTTCGACACTACATTGCCTCGACTGTAGTGGCTTGATCAACCTGTGCTTACTGCGACCCAGACTACACCTCTTCACTTAAAGTCTACCCATAACTTTTCTTTAGGTTACCATAATTAGATGCACCAAGTCCTACTTAATTAGATTATCCAATAGTCCTACTTAATTAGATTATCCAATATTCCTACTTAATTAGATTATCCAATATTCCACCAAGTCCTACTTAATTAGATTATCTAATATTCCTACTTAATTAGATTATCCAATATTCCTACTTAGATTATCCAATAGATGCACCAATTCCTACTTAATTAGATTATCCAATAGATGCACCAAGTCCTACTTAATTAGATTATCTAATAGTCACTTAGCCATAACAAGACTTTTGCGATGCCCAATCCCCAAACTTGGAATAAGATCACAGATCACTTGAATGACTCTTGCTTGCTTCCTTGCTCTTTTCTTCTTATCTTAATGAGGTGTCCACATACTTATAATATACTTGTCTTTCACTTGTCAACTTGCGTCGTATCAAGTGAACCCAATTTCACCTCAAGCCAAAGTCCCTCGAATTGTTCCGTCTCGTGCAAGGTCCACGTCCAAGTTGTTTCAAGCCTGCCTAATCATTACATCCACCAAGGTCATCCCATCCACAAGGTTTTCTCGAAATATCGAGCCCATAGAGGTCACTCAACCATTCTGCCCATTCTCACCCAAATGTGCCTCAATTGGACTGATTTTCCCGATCACGTCCCATTCGTCCAAAGGCAACTCTGATCGTTCTCAAGTGCGCCCAAGGCATATGTGCCCAAGGGAGTATCCCTGGTTAGTGTGATCCATGATTGTTTTCCATGTCAAATTTTTCCTTAAGGCATCTCAACCATCCATCGCAATCCCCAAGTGCCGACCACCTAACTCTGTCAATCCATATAAATCTTGGCACTCCAAATCTCCAAGCCTCTTAAGTCAACTTGTCCGCCATGCCAAGTGCATGTTATAGATGAGGCTGCCTATAAAAACCTCGCTTGCTTGTAACTATTCCCATTAAACTTCTTGGTGCATCCAACTTGTCTCCATCTACGAAGCACTCTACATGTCTACAAGTGCATCTGACTCTATTCGCAATGATGCACATTGTCTATTCACAGGAACACTCGAGTATATTTTATGCAGTTTGTCTTGCCAATGGGCCAAGTCTGTCATCCGTCATGTGCCTTAGCAACGGGCCAAGGTGACTTCGTTGTCCAAGATATCCATCTATGTCAATGCGACGAAGACACACAATGCCACTCTAAGTGAGGGTCTTATAATGGGTCTCTTCACAAAGGTAGGCATATAATAGGTAGATGAGAGTGAAAATGTATAAGAGGGTAGGTGACTGGAGAAATATGTATATTATAAAATAAAAATAAAATATATTTTTAATTTTTCTCTTTTATATATATATAAAGTTAAATGATTAATGGAAAAAACTAAAAATGTTTCTTTAAAAAAAATTGAATGTACTTGTAAAGCGAGGAAGCTAGAGTGTGACCTCTCTAAAATTAACCTTGATTCCAAAGGTCATGGAAAGGCCCATTATTATGCTTGACATTTCCATTTTTAAAGGTGAAAATAAAATACGACATAACATGAGAGGATTGCCACTAAACCCCATGTTCCCCTTCAGAGTTGTATGTTCTTAATTTTGACAAGAATTTAGTAAAAAAATGTTTTATTTTAGGAAATTATAAATATCAAATGTGTAAATTGTAAAATTTCGATCTTGTAGGATTTTTTTAAATTACTAATTTATTTACATGAAATATAAGTTACATCAGATCAAGATTTTAAGAAAGATTATATCAAAGACAAATCACAAAAGTTATTTTGATCCAAACAAAAATGCAAGAGTTGCAATGGAAGTTGAAATTTAATGTATTACCTTAATATATATTAAGATGGTTGTGTTACTGTCACAAATAAACATTATTTGTTATTTTTAATTTGAAATTTTGAATGTTTATCTAATTATATATGATTAACTTAATTCAAGTTGAAATATGACATATATTTAATCTTAAAGTGATTTATGTTTTTTATTATTATTGCATATGTTGTATATGGAGAATATTGTGATCCTCAAAAGCTAAATGCAAGAAATCAAATCACCAAGATAATACTTATCTCCCCCATTCATGGATCTAGACAAACTTGATGGCTGCTAAGATTTCTAAGGAACCTTTTTCCTTCACCTTCTCTAGAAGAGTGGAGTAATACCACAAAACATGTTGCATGATTTTAGGAGATTTTGGGACAACCTCCATCAATTAAGGGATTGATTGGAAGGCTTAGATAGGACTCCTTTCAAATATAAGCGGAAGCAAATTTAATAGTTTAAAGTTAGTATCTTCTTGAGGATGGTCATTCATCTATTTTTTCTCCTCTCAATTTGTAAATTTGAATTTGGAAGTAATGCAAAATTTTGGTTCAAGTTTCTTGTTGCAAATAGTGTTTTTATATTTAGGGATTCACCTGTAGTATACCTAGGGAGGTAATATGGGGTACAAGGAGGTATTTTAGTATACCTAGGAAGGTAATATGGGGTACCTAGGGAGGTACCCAATGAGAATAATATGTATGGAGGCCAATTCTAGTAAATAAGACCCATGTAATAGTGTGAACACAATAAAGGTGAGAAGACTTTATAGAAGGTTCTACCTACTAGAATATTCCTTCTCTAGAATTTTTCTAGGTTTTAGAAAGTCCTATAAAAAGAAGTGTAATAAAAGTATTGGAGCATAGTGAAGAATATTGTGAAAGTATCAAACATTGCTTGAGGAGTATTTCCTTCCATAAGGAATATTAGTTAATGGTGTTACCCTACCTCAAGGTTTTTCCCTATAATTTCTCTCGTGTTTTTTCTTTTATGTGTGTGATTTGGTTCTCTATTTTATATTTAGATATAAGGTACATAAAATTTGATATTAGAGAAAACTTTCTTCAACCAAAGGAAAGGAATACATTTTTTGTTCTTTTTGTAGATTTTTTCAAGGGAAAAAGGGGCGGGGGTAGGGGGGAACTTCATATTAAATTATGAAACTTTTTGAGAATAATTTGCAGAAAAAAGTTAGGTATTGGAATTCATCTCAGAAAAATACCCAATTTCAAAAAAATGTCATTAGAAATGGAGTCTCAGAAGTGAAGTTATCGACATTTTAAAATCAACAAAATTTCAGGGTTTTTTACGGAAACAAGCGCACGATTTGCAAAGTAAGTTATAAACCCTAGTATTTTCTAATATTTATTCAAAGTAAGATGCATTTTAATGGAACAAATCATGGCTTTAGTATTGAGTAATTCCTAAAGTCTCACAAGTCAGTATGGAAAGCGAAGTGGAATTATTTGCTACCCTTTAGTTTTAGAGAAGATGCTAGCACATGGTGGAATTCATTGGATATTTTCAAGATGATGGAACTTCCTGATGAAGAATTTGAAAAATCACTTTTAGATAGATGGTCTCATGTTGGAAAAAAAATATAAAGAGAGCACCAAGGGTTTGTTTTCATGTGGAAATTCTATATTATAGGTTCATGGATGGTTGTATTCATAAAGAAAATCTCATTGTTTCTATTAACCCTAGTTGCCAACAAAATTTTATCAATGTTTAGTTAGTTAATAGATTGCAAGTTCCAACAAAGAATGCAAAGCACATATAGGTTGAAGGTGAAAATGTTCAAATTTTTAAAGATTTGAAGATTACCATGGATAAATATGTGTTGCTTTTTTATTTTTGTGCCATTGATATGAATGATGTGGATGTTATTGATACATATGGATATCGGTGGCCACCCACCTTTTCCAATTGGCTCAAAACTATTTTCTGACAATTTTGGCAATTTACTATTTTTAGCAGTTTTAACTTTCGGGGCCATTTTGAGGGCCTAAATGAAGGTTTTTTGGGATTTAGCTCCTCAATTATAGACAAAGGCATGATTGAGCCCCAAAAATGAATCTCCTCAACTATACCTTTCCAATGGGATATCACACGCCTAAAACGGAGATCATATGCAAAAGTTACGACCCTGGGAAGTTGATGTACTGACTTACCCAAACGGGGCCCATGTCACTTTTGGCGCTTCATCTCCTAGGGTTAGGTTTTTGGATGTCTAGGGTTTTGGGCATTCTTTCTTATTGTAAAAATTCCTCCAGAGCCTCATTGTAACCTTCTTCTTGCGAATGAGCGTTGTCGTCACATCTCTCCTCAAGGATAAGCCGCCACCATTCCAACAAGCTTGTTTCCGTTGCATTTTACAGTTTCAACTTATTTCGTTATTGAATAGAAAACTAGTTTTACTGTATCTCTGTTATTTTGTGTTAAGAACCTGCTAATAATCTGTATTCATTTCGTTCTACTCATAAAATCTGGATCAATGGTATCATAGTGGTCTTCTCCTTGTCGTCTTAATGCATGTCCCCAACGAGGTCAGAATACAAAGAGTTGGGTCTCGAGCTTGTTTCTCTTTAGGACAGAAGCTCTCGCACGCCCAAGTGACCTCCCATGGCAGGAGAAAATAAATATGACAGGACATGAGATCCTTTCAAACTTTTGATTGAGGAATCCCTCACACAACAGAGGAACAAGATGATGGATAGTTTCGCCCAAATCCTTCGGTGGCTACCAACAGGCGACGCATCTTCTTCGAATTAAGGCGCCGCCCCCTTCAAGGTACAAATAAACTTCAATATTCCTATTTTTGAAGGTCAGATAGATGCATATGTTGTAGACAAGTTGTTGAATCTACTAGAAGGGTATTTTTTTGTCCATAACTTTTTGAATAGAGAAAAGATTACTTTTGCGCTCCTCAAAGCCGTTCCCCATGTTAATGATTGGTGGGAAACTTTCTGTGAGCAAAAGGAAATAGGGGAAACCTAATTATTTTCAGTCACGACCACCTGGGAATCCTTCAGGGATGCTATTAAGGAACAATACTACCCTGTCGGAAGTTATGATGACCTGTATACCAAATGGACCACACTGCGGCAAGAAAGAGACCAAGCAGTGCCAGATTTCACAAATATCTTCCATGCCTTGCGCACCAAGATGGGTATCAAAGATTCAGAGTGACATCTCGTGCTCAAGTATCGTGGTGCTTTACATAGATACATACAGACTGAAATGGAATTTTTGGACATCTCATCCTTGGGTGCGGCCTACCGATATGCTGTCAAAATCGAGCATAAGCTCAAACAAAAGATGCGACAATTTAGGCCTGGGAACCCCTCACAACAAAATCCATGAAAGGGTGGCCCCAACCCACCAAACAAAGGATAGAGAAAATATGGACAGTATCAGGACAACCAGTCCAAGTTGCAAGAAAAGAAGAACACCAGAAAGACAAAGAAAGATATCGGGAAGTGGTGCGACTTCCATAAGAGCCCTTGGAATAACACTGTTGACTATCACTCAAAGAAGTCGCTGGTGGATGAAGTGAAAGCCTTTGAATCAGATGCGGATTTTGACTCTGAGCCAGAACCATAAAGAGGAAGACGGATCATTGACATGGAACCCAGTGCCACCGTTGCTACCACCAATCTCCAGCCTGGTGAACCAGACGAACCAGAAGAAGGAGAGCACCTCTTCCATTCAAAGATGTGGGTAAAAGGCACCCCACTGCACTTCATCATTGATAGTGGTATCTAGAAGAAACTCATCTCAGCAGAGGTCATCAAGCGGCTGTCCCTGTCAACAACGCCACACCCACAACCCTACACCATTGGATGGCTCCGCCAAAGAAGCGATCTCCGCGTCATCCAACAGTGTCGACTGTCGTATGACATCAAGCCCTTCAAAGAAGAGGTATTGTGTGATGTTGCTCCTCTTGAATTTTGTGATGTTCTTTTGGGCCAACCTTATTTATGGAAACGTCATGTTGTATATGAGTCTAGGTCTCGTAGTGTTATTATTTACTTTGAATAGGAAATTGTACAAGATACCCGAGGTAGTCCCACCTAGTGATCTCTGTTAAGCAATGCAGGAAGGTCATCTCTCAGATGGGGAAGTTTGTCTTCTTCGTGATTCGCTCTCAGAATAAGAGAAAACAACCACATCCAGGGTCTCTGTGGCCGACCTCTCCACACAACAGAAGCAAGTAGATAAGGTCGTGGAAGAATACTCGGATATCTTCTCCTGACCTACAAGGGTACCTCTGCACTACCAGGTCAAGCACCCCATCAATATGACCCCCGACGCACCGCTGCCCAATGGGCCAGTCTATCGTAGTGGTGTATCTGGATGACATTCTAATTTACAGCAAGACTTGGGCCGAACACTTACAACATATTCAGCAGGTTCTGCACACCCTGCGGAAGCATAAGCTATACGCCAACTTGGAAAAATGCTCCTTCAGCATGGACAGGGTCCATTACCTAGGCTCATCATTGATGAGCATGGCATACATGTGGATCTAGCCAATATCCAAGTCATCCATGACTGGCCAGCCCCAACAACACTCACTGAGATTTAGAGCTTCTTGGGCCTTGCCAATTTCTACCGCAGTTTCGTGTTGGGTTTCTCCCATATTGCATGGGCCCTCATCCAAATAAACAGGGGTGGTGCTAAGGTGAAATTTGCGTGGGGTCGGTCCCAACAATAATCGTTCGATGATTTGAAGCAACGCTTGTGCTCATCCCCAATACTTTAACTACCAGACCTGCAACATCCCTTTGAGATCGAGACAGATGCTTCAGACTATGCTGTGGGGGTTGTTCTCACTCAGCATGGCCACCCCGTGGCCTATCATAGTGAGACACTATCACATACTATCCGTAAGTACCCTACTTACAACAAAGAAATATACTCCATTGTGCAAGCATGCCGCTAGTGGAGACATTACATTCATGGGAAGGAGACAATCATCCACACTGATCATAAGCCACTGCAGTTTATGCAGACACCAGGAAAATTTCAGAATGACCGCCATTAAAAGTGGTCCACATACTTGCAACAATTCCACCTAAACATCAATTATAAAACAAGAAGCACCAATCGCGTCGCTGATTTCCTTAGCATACCGCTGGTCACGACACTCACCACGGTGCTAGACTTTTGCGTCCATGAGACATATGGATGGCCCCAACTCTATGAGAAAGACCCTGACTTCGCCACCACCTACCAAATGTTGGGTGAAAACGCAATTATCGATAATTTCCATATTCAGGATGGGTTGTTGTGTCGTCTGGGCCATATCTGTGTTCCATCAAGTGAGCAAGCAAAGATGATCTGGGAAGCCCACTACAGTCGGGTGGCAGGACACTTCGGCATCGAAAAGACAGTGGCGATGCTACAAAAAAAATTCTACTGGCCAAAACTTCGACAGGAGGTCAGTAAGTATATCAGGTCCTGCACTGCCTGTGCTATTACCAAATCGACCACTAAGAAACAAGGCTTGTACAACCCTCTTCCTACTCCTGACAGGCCATGGGAATCCATCTCAATGGACTACATGTCAGGCCTCCCATCCACTAAGTGGGGAAATGACTTTGTTTTTTTGGTTGTTGATCGCTTTTCAAAGATGGCGATTCTGGTTGCCTGCAAGAAGATCCTCACAGAAGAGGCCACTGCCAAGCTCTTCTTTGAGTAAGTCTGGGTACATTTTGGAATCCCACAAACCATTGTCTCAGATCGGGATAGTCAATTTCTCAGCACATTCTGGTCGAGCCTCTGGTCACTGTTGGACACCAAGTTCACCAAATCCACGACCTTCCACCCCCAGATAGATGGCCAAACCGAGGTTGTAAATCGAATGATTGTGAATATCCCTCGCCTGTATAATTCAAAGCACCCTCACACATGGGATGTGAGCCTTCCCTATGTCCAACATAGCTACAACTGAGCCCTGCATAGCTCAACCGGCCATAGCCCCTTTCAAGTGGGGTTGGGATTCCAACCATTGGGTCCCATAGATGTTGCACTTCCCCTTGCAGTCACCTCGACCGACTCATCTCCTGCTCCAACTGACGCTGACAAATCCACTCGGTTCATTGAGCAGATCCAACACATCCGCCAACAGGTTCATGCTATCCTAAGTCTGATGACAAGTACAAATAACACCATGATCAACATCGGGTGCCGCATAAGTTTCAGGTGGGCGACAAATTTTGGTTGCACTTGCAGAAAGAATGCCTTACAGGACCCCATCAGAAGCTTCACCCACTCCGTTATGGGCCGTACAATATCACCAAGGCCGTGGGGGATAATTCTTTTGAGCTCAACATTCCTCCTTTCCTTGGCCCGCACCCAGTGTTCAACGTGGATCTCCTTCGCCCTTATTTCCCACCATTATTGGACACCTCAGAAGTAGCAGAACAACTGACACCAACAGAGCTCAACCCCGACTACATACAATAGGCATCCAATGATCAGATTTTGGACAAACAGATCAAGGGCACTCGACAACAAAGGATCCAGCTTTATCGATTCGTCAAAGCAGGGTAGCTCCTGCGCCAAGGCAAGTGGCTCACCCGGAGCCAAATTCAATAGAAATTTCCTCATCTGATGGGGGAACTCAACGCAATGGAGACCATTGCTTCCTAAGGAGTGAGGATTGATCTAGATGGATATCGGTGGCCCACCTTTTCCAACTAGCTCAAAATAGTTTTCTGACAATTTTGGCAATTTACTATTTTTAGTAGTTTTAACTTCTGGGGCCATTTTGAGGGCCTAAATGAAGGTTTTTCGGGATCAAGCTCCTAAATGATAGCCAAATGCATGATTGAGCCCCCAAAATGAATCTCCTTGAAGATACCTTTCCAACGATCTATCACACGCCTAAAACGGAGATCGTATGCAAAAGTTACGACCCCGTACTAACTTACCCAAACGGGGCCCACATGACTTTTGGCGCTTCATCTCCTAGGGTTAGGTTTTTGGATGTCTAGGGTTTTAGGCATTCTTTCTTATTGTAAAAAGGCCTTTAGAGCCTCAATGTGACATTCTTCTTGCAAATGCGCGCTGCCGTCACATCGCTTCTTAGAGATAAGTCGCCACCATTCCAACAAGCTTGTTTCCGCTGCATTTTATAGTTTCAGATTATTTCGTTATTGAATAGAAAACTAGTTTTACTGTATCTCTGTTATTTTGTGTTAAGAAACTGTTAATAATCTGTATTCATTCCATTCTTCTCATAAAATCTGGATTAGTGGTATCAGAGCGGTCTGCTCCTTATCGTCTTAATGCATGTCCCCAACGAGGTCGGAGTACAAAGAGTTGGGTCTCAAGCTTGTTTCTCTTGAGGAAAGAAGCTCTTGCATGCCCAAGCGACCTCCCATGGCAGGAAAAAAGAAAGATGAAGGGACAAGAGATCCTTTCAAACTGCTAATGTTAAGAACCAAATATCAATATAGCATAGAAAAACCTTAGAAAAAGTACTCAACGCCTTGAAAAAGATATAATTTCAGATAATAAGCCTCTTCGAGGGGGCAACCTCCTTTTACTCCACTTAAATGTTCAAGTACAATATGATTCAAAATGAAAATGTCTCCTTTGTATATATAGGAGACTAGGAGGTATAATTACAACTAATGGCCTAAAGCCGACATAAATAAAGTAACATTACCAATATAATATGCCCCAATTAAGGGGTAATGAGCCAATATTAGGGCTTAACATGCCCCTCCCCTTAAGACAAGTGTTGTACGCAACGCTTGAGTAACTCTGGATGCTTCTGTATAAAAGAATCATCTTCCCAAGTGGAATATTGAGCTGGTAGTTTCCTCCATTTAATGAGATACTCTGAAATGGATCTATTCGTCAGTTGGCGAATTCTTGTGTCAGTGATGGCTTCAGGCTCCAATATGATTTTTCCTTCCTCGTCAAGTTCTGGAAATATAGTTTGAACTGGGATCTTGTTGCCTATAACCTTCTTACATAAATATAAATATAAATATAAGTGATCTTTGTACCATAGTGAATCATTTTTCCATGTAAATGTATCTGATGTATTGGAATCCTGCTGCAACCTTTGAATAAGAGTCCACACTTTTTCGTCATTCTTCCATTCATCCCTTGCTTCTATTATCCAATCAAGTTGGATGATGAAGATAGCATAGAGAAAGGCCTCAACATCTTCATCCTTTCTTGAGAGTGCATCTGCCACACCATTTTGCTTCCCCTTTTTATAGACGATTTCAAAATCATAACCCAATATATTGGTTACCCATTTTTGTTGTTCTTCTAAAGATAGTCTTTGTTCCAAGAAGTATTTAAGACTATCATGATCTGTTTTGACCTTAAAGTGCCTACCTATTAGGTAAGGACGCCATTTCTTCAATGCATGTAGTATTGCCATCATTTCCTTCTCATAAATGGGTTTGTGTAAGTCCTTTCCCTTGAGTGGTTGACTTTCAAAAGCCAGGGGCCTTCCTTCTTGCATTAGGATAACACCAATTCCATTTCTCGAGGCATCACATTCCACAATAAAGGTTTTTGTGAAGTTTGGAGTGGTCAAGACAAGAGCTTTACACATCACTTCTTTAAGTTGTTCAAAAGCTTTAGTTGCCTCTGGAGTCCATGAAAATGCATCCTTCTTAGTTAGTGCCATTAAAGGTGTTTCTATTCTTCCATAGTTCCGAACAAACTTGCGGTAGTAACCTGTCAAACCCAAAAATCCTCTAAGATT
>ML822220.1:12440-28487 GCA_009831015.1 Picea engelmannii | reverse complement strand
AGGAACACTCCCAGGAATTAGGTGAATTTCATGATCATGATTTCGAGTGGGTGGAAGACCTTTGGGAATATCTTCAAATAGTTTGGAATGCTTATCAATGATCCTTTGGAGATCTTGAGGAATAGATGGCTTAGATGTTTGAAGATCTAGTGAGCATAGTTGTACAATAATGCCTTGATGCCCCTTTTTCAATAATTTTTTCATGCCCTTAGAGCTTATCACCTTACTGGGTTTCCCTGTGATACCTCTTAACTCAATTTATTTTCCTTCCAATAAAAATTTCATGAAAAGTTCTTGAAAATTAAAAGCCACTGTTCCTAATGATTGTAACCATTGGATTCCTAGTACAACATCTACACCACCAATGGGTATAGCAATCATTGGACTATTCATTACATATTCCCCCATAGTAAGATTGATCTTATTTCATTTTCTTGAGCAATTGATAGTTCCTTCATCTGCAATCATTACTTGAAACTCTAGTGATGGATATACAAAGCAATTGAGAGCTTTGGCTAATTTATAGTGAATGAAATTATGAGTACTGCCATAATCAATTAGGGCTATTACCTTTTTCTTTTTGATGTATCGTTCTATCTGTTGTGAGGGAAATCTCCTTACGGACTAGCAAATAGGGTTAGACTTTGCATGAAGATATGACCTATAGAAAATCTACTTTCTACCTCCGTCCCCAGACTTAAATCCCATTTCTTTTTAGTAAATGCTTGGCTAAATCAACCTACCTCGTTCCGGGCGTTCGATGTCGATCCCTTGTTGCACTTGATTACTTGTTCGTAGTTCTCCTTTCCAATGCTGACCTGCATACAAGACAAGAAACAACTACACATGCATACTACCTATAGACTAACGGGTTAGAAATTCAAACATGTAATTAGCAAATTATGAATAACTCATGAATTGGGACGAGAAAAGCACTTTCTTTATTACTTTGAATGTGTCAACTTACAAAAGTTGAAACCGGCCACCGCTCCGTGAACCTGATCCTGGGATCCTCTTCAATTGTCCTCCAACTGCTTTGCTTTGTATCTCCTTTGGCACAAGGAAGGCTAAAGGGTTGGGACAATGGGAATATGAAAATGGGCAGAGTTTCTTTGCTATATTTTTCCTCCTCCAAATGGGACCCCTACCCCTTCTTTTATAGGTTATAAGGAGCTAGGTATTTGATGAACCCTCGGCCATGCATGGCCGGGAGTTTCAGTTAACTCACCCATAGATTTTGTGTTCTGTCATCAACTTTCCTTTTTTCATGCTTTTGTCGGTCCACGCGGGTTGTTTTAGGTCAACCAGTGTGTACACGTGTGCAGTAATGGAGTAGGGTGCGTGGGCCTTTATAAAAGAGGTTTTTTAAAGAGTTGTTCAATAGTGCTTTGACAAAGAAGGGATATGAGATGGCCTAATGCCAGGTAAGCATGTGTGGTGCAATTTAGGGTTATAACAGATGCCCCCTAATGTGTGAGGTCAGAAGAGCATCTGATGGCTGAAATACATTACCAATATTTACTGATGTGCTGAACGATTGATCCCAAGGATCAGGAACCGGGAGGCGTCGTCTGCAAAATAAAAAATGTCTCACCGAGGTGGGCATACCCATGCTTGTGATAAAATAGAATCATGGCTACCAATCAAATACATTGTAGATCCATGTCATATAACTATATAAAGAGTAGCCGCAAACAATACATAGCGGATCTACATCTCGAAATCGGAAAGATATACATATAGAGTATCTATCTTCTAGAAGCCGATTCAGCCTGATGGCTGGAGATGAGGTCTTCAGATCTCTAGCAACAACTTCAAAATCTTCAAAACTCGGGTAGGAGTGTAGTATGAGTGTACGACTGCACTACCCAGAGGTCTTCGACGGCTCGTCGGTCATGGACTTGATGATCAGACTGAAGACTTCATTTATTTCAAGCAAGGAATTGATTGGACATTCAGGATGGCCAGGAATGAGGGCAAGAGACAAAATGCAGAGGGGGCGACTCAGGCTTGGTGACAAACTTCCCTTGGACAATAGCACGACAAATGATGAGACTCAGGCAACATGGCATTAACATAAGTTTACGAGGCAGGATGCAATGCAAACTCTCCATATGTTTAGAAGAATAACCAAACGGGGGAGGACACAAATCTATGTAGCGAGAACAACTTCCTAAGGTCATATTAAATCCCAGGGTTTGATGAACAAACAAAAAAATGTGCTTTATCCAAGGGCAACTCATTATGTTGCCAATAAAGAAAATACTTTTTCCTTCCTCTTTTTGGGCTATATTTGATTTTTTTGTCCTTTTCAATAGTTGTGGAAAAAGAAAAAAGGAATATTACGTTACAAAGGAGGAACGAGTGTTGCAAACATACAAGTTCAAGGCACAAGGAAAAGACTGATGTTCAAAATAATGATACTCGGGAAAAATCCTCCGGGGGCCAAGGGTATTAAAACGCAGAAGCAAACTATTACAAGGCTGACATATAAGGTATGCAAATGCTGTTAACAAAACATACAATGGTAACATCCTTCGATGTAAGTTTAACAAGCCCAAAGAAGGTAAGATCGATGGTTTTTCATATTTAGAGAGTCTGAAAAAACATACAAGGAGACTCCATTGGGGTACGTTTTTCGAAGGTAGTCTAGTCGGTTCGAAAAAGGGGTAAAATAGCACCGACAAGATGTCTATTCAAAACCATTTTAACGAGTGTGATAAAGACAATATCACTCAGCCATTTTTTCATTTTTAAGGAGTCTGAAAAAAGCTTAACTATGGACTCCGTCAGGAATGTTCTTCTGGGCCAATTTAACGAGTCTGAAAGAATAAGGTCACTTGACGATCTTTTCAATTTTAGGGAGTTTCAAAAGAGCTTAACTATGGACTCCGTTGGAGTTCCTTTTTCATAAGTTTAGTCCCTCAGGCCCGAAAAAGGGGTAAAATTATACTTGAGAGTACTCTTCTAAAGAATGGAAGTTCCATAGAGTATACCTTTGTTCGTACAGTTGACCGTCCGGACCGAAAAAGGGGTAAACTACCATCGGGCGGACGTGACTTCAAATTTCAGTTTAACAAGCGTGACAGGCCACAAGATTACTCGACAATCTTTTCATGTTTAGAGGGTCTGAAAAGGGCTTAAAAGAAGACCCGTTATTTTTTGGGAGTCCCGAGGGTGAGGTCAAGAGTGAAGAAGAATCATGTAAATGAGGCTCAAACTCGTATTCGGGGAAAACTGCAAGGACTCCCGAGCCTATAGTGTTGTAGAAACAACATGAATACCATAATGCAACCAAGATCTACCTAGGGCATCCATGTTTCGGTAAGTTCTACCACCAAGTTGTGACACTTCTAAAGCAGATATGATGGTTCTGTGTCACAATCTGATGGGATCGATCCTATGGCAAAGGAAAAATACAACGAGATACAAAAATCAGGGTAGAAACCTAACCTATATGCTCAAGTTGATCGTCGAAAAAAATTTCATGGACCGTCAAAAATTTCTCAAAACTCCCCAAAACTGTCCCAATACCTGATCAAATCCCTTCGATGCAACTCCTGAGTCACTCTGAATGGTTTTTGGTACAAAGAAAATGATAAGGGAGGCCAAAAAAGTGACAAAAAGAGGCCAAAAAGTCTATAAATAGAAGCTGGCAGCTCATTATCACCATTGCTGATTTGGAAATTGACTCTGGAGCCAAAAGACCCCCCTTTGATAAAAGCGGTGATTCCGGGAGCTACAGTGGACGAAACGAACTTCCGTTTGGACCAAGTAAGTACAAACTCCCCTATCTAGCTATTCAATTCTTTATTTTTGCTTTGCATTTCATTTTTTGGGTGGGTGTCGACCTTTAAAAGGTCAACCCTAGGTCCACGTGGGCTGTATCTGGACATGCCATGTGTACACTTGGGTAGAGTAAAACCTGCCCGCGTGTACACACAACTGTCACCTAGACAATACACGTGGACCTCCCTTTATAGACAAAAAAATCAAAAATCACTCACCCACCCTCCTGAACCTTGTTGTTTTGTCAGGATGTATGTCCACTAGAGGGAAAGGGAGCATGAAGAAGTTGGTGAGTTGGTTGCGGAAGATCCGAATGCTATGGCCGTGTTAATGCAATGTGGTTTGTTAAAGTTCTTCCTATGTCCTTTTATGAAGGCACAACCGACACTACTGAATTCCTTGGTTGACTATTGGCACCCTGATGCAGAGGCTTTCATGCTAGAGGGGCAATCACTGGTGCCCACCACCGAGGATATCTACTTTTTGACTGGCCTCTCAAGGAGAGGGGAACCAATCAATTTTAGGATGTTTCCGTCGGGGCCTAATAACATAGCGGAACTGATAGCCCTGTACTGTGAGGCTGGGACAGACCGTTCGATCTCCCAGGTGCCTATAAGAAAGATCACTAACCTATCGCTGCAAGCGATAGTATTGCTCATTGGGCGGATTACCGGTTCAACAGCCTTGCATCAGGCATCCCGCGCATAGATGAATTTTGTTGTCCAGTGCTTGAATGCACACATTTTCAACTGGAGTACTACACTGCTAGAGTGTATGAAGAGGCAATTGATAGATTGTCGTCAGCGGACACAGAGGAACTTCGGGTTTGAGACTATTTTGTGTTCGTTCTTTTTCGAGAGAGTTCTGAGTTTTAGTCCTCGGGTAGTGGTACGACGACATCAGGCCTCTTTTCCTGCTGTGTGTAGATGGGCAGTATTACTGCAGCGATAGGGTGGTGGAAGGACCAATGAGTCCTTTGATGATGGATTTTTTGCATGGTTGTCACGATAGATCCCGGTTATAGAGGACTACCCCTATGTCGGGATTATGTTTTTGAGAGACCTGGAGATACCAGTACCTCCTGATGAGGAGTGAGGGGAGATGGGTAAGTCTCCACCTTTGTAGTTTTTTTTTGTTGTATTTTTTATGGATCATATGTAATGTTTATGTCGTTTTTTTTATATATCATCATTTTTTTTTATATGCCAGAGTATTTGACAGATATACGTTTGTTGCATGCAGATGTGGGACCAAAGCGACCTGCCGATTATGCAAGGAACAGACGTCACCCTCGGGCAAGGGACATAGCCATCATTGCTGGGGGACCAGCAGTAGCAGGAGACCTCCCAACCAGGGAGGCTGAGAGGGTACTTAAACGAGTTGAGCGAAACTTTACTGCACTCACTCGCACAGTCCCGATGGCAGAGATTGAGGACCTACCACCGTCCATGCAGCGTCATGTAGTGGGGGCACCTCGGACGTGGGTTCGATTGTTTAGGCATTTATCCCATGCTGTGGACCAGTATAACAGGTCCCACAGGCCCTGAACCTATTTAGACATTTTACGTGCCACGAGCACTACTTGTATATATTTTTTGAGGTGCTTGCGTCCATCTATGTACTCTGGTTACTTTATGATATTATATATGGTTTTTTGGTCTTTTGTGTCTTATGGATCATGTGTACAAATAATGTATTTACATGCTTATGTTAATGTTCTTTCATATGTGTGCAAGATGCCAATCTAAAATTTGATTAGCTAGAGTATCTGTAACTTGGTTTAATCTCCTAGGAACATGAAAATATGTAATATAATCAAAGTTTCATTCTAAGAGACGTACCCTAAGGAATCGTCGGTGTAAAGTTGGATCATGAACCCGATACACTCTGTTTAACTAAGACACAACCAGTTGAGCGTCAAGATAGACCTGAAGACGAGAGATATCCAATGACAAAGCGTCATGAAGCAATTCAATAACTGCACTATACTCGACGACATTATTTGTGGTGTCACCTAAGCATATACCTCCAGAAGATAATAACTGGCCTTGAGGTGTAAAGATTACCCAAGCTGCGGAGGCAAGCCTCCGAGTGTGCCGACTAGCACCATCTGCATACCCAACGAACACCTCGGAATCACTTGACATCTGCCACAGTGATGAAATATAAAATCAATGACATGTCCATAAAACTTAAAAGAAACCAAAATGTAATAGTACAAAGACTATACATATGTTACAAAAAGTTACCCACAGTGACCTGCCTATGAGTAATACTTCTTGAGGTAGAGCCCATTTCTAGTCTCCACCAAAGCATTCCCTTCGAAATCAACCAAACGATAGGCACCCTTTTTTAATACCTCTTTTATGATGAAAGGCCTGAACCACATGGGTTTGAATTTGCCTGCCCCCAGGGGGTCCTTATCTTGGTCATAGACCAGGACAAGGTCGCCTTCAGAGAAAATATGAGGAGGAACAAACCTATCATATTGACACTTGACCTTATGTTTGTGAGCCTCGTTGGCCAGGGCTGCATCACGACGCTGTTCATTGAGCTGCTCAAGGTATACTAACCATTCTTCGAGTGGAGAAGTGTCTGGCAATAATTGTACTGCCAATTTTAGAGATGGGATCTGACATTCGATGGACAAGACTGCCTCTAGCCCGTAAACGAGTTGAAAAGGTGAGAAAGCAATTGCAGTCTTAACAGATGTTTGGTAAGCCCATAATGCCGAGTATAACATCAAGTGCCAATTTGACTTGGCTGAGTTGATAGTTCGTTGTAGAATAGTCTTAAGAGTTTTGTTTACAGCTTCCACCTGCCCATTGGCTTGGGGGTAGTAGGGTGATGAATGTTCTTGCCGTAACCCAAGCTTTGATTATAATTCGGTCATCATCTGGTTCTGAAAGTGACTTCCATGGTCAGTGACAATCTCCCTCGGGACGCCGAACCTTGCTATGATCTGGTTGAATAAAAAAAGAGCTGCAGTCTCTCCATCATCTTTAAACGTTGGCATAGCTTCAACCCACTTTGTGAAGTAGTCGACAACTACAATGATATAGCAATGCCCCCTTACTGAAGGGGGGTTTCATGTGGTGTAATCAATCCCCCGCTTGGTGAAGGGACCAACAGTGATGACAAGAAACATGGGAGCGAGATGTTCCCTCATCTTCCGAGAGAAGATTTGGCATGGATGGCACTTCTTGACTGATTCGATACAATCTTTGATAAGTGTCAGCCAGAAGTAACCTGCTTGTAGAATCTTTTGGGTTGTTGCCAACCCAGAAAAATGACTGTCACAAGCTCCGGTATGGAAATCGTTAAGCACAATAACTGCCTCCTCATGAGTGAGACATCGACATAGGATGCAGTCTGCACCTCTTCGATACAACGTATCATCGAGTATGAGATAATTCTTAGCCTGATGGCGTATACGTCGATGCTCATCATGAGAAGCAGAAGTGGGGTACTTTAAATTTTGGAGATATATAAGTATATCTCCGTACCAGTGATCCAAAGATGTGATAAAAAACATATCTCCCTGGATAGGCAATTCTTTAGGCACAACGTCACCTGACTCAACCAGAAGTTCTGAAATAAGCTCTGCGAAGACCAGTGACTTTTTGGACTTTGCTGAAATGAAGTCTATGTCAAACTCCTGGAGGATGACTATCCATCTATTAATTTTTCCGCCTATTACCCGTCATGTCAACATGTACTGGAATGGATTCACGACAACAATGACGATGGTCTTGCGAAACAGAACATAATGACAGAACCATTGAACAACATGAACTACTGACAACGCACGTTTTTTGATATGAGAATAATTGAGTTATGGTCCTACGAGGCCTTGGCTCAGGTAATAGATCACATATTTTGAGAACAAGTCATCTTCCTGAACTAAAACCATGCCAATGGTTGACTCTGCTGCAGCCAAATATAATAAGAAATCTTTGTTATAGTTAGGTGGCCGGAGCAGAGGGGCAGTTGTGAGGGCATGTTTTAATGTGTCGAAAGAGCATTGAGTGGCATCATCCCAATAAAAAGGAACGTCTTTCTTCAATAAGCGCATAAATCCCTTGGTGATCTCGACATAGTTGGCGATGAAGAGTAGTAAAAAGTTCTCCTTGCCTTGTAGACTTTGAAGTTGAAGGATTGTGCGTGGGGGGGGGGCAACTAGATTATTGCCTCCACCTTGAGAGGATCAACCATGATCCCTATTGGTGATACGATGAAACCTAACAAACGTCCTGACGTTACGCAAAAGCTGCACTTATTTGGATTCAAGCGAATCCGAAAGTAGTGACAACGTTCGAAGATAAGTCGAAGGTGTGTGGGATGATTCATTCTCTTGTGATATCGCGATGCTAAATCATCTAGATAGGCCTCGACTATATGCTTGAGGTCATGGAAAGCGAAAGACATGGCCCGTTGAAAGGTTGCTCCAGCATTTTTAAGACCAAAAGGCATTTTACGATATGCGAATGTACCCCAAGGACAAATGAATGTCGTTTTTTGTTGGTCTTTGGGTTTGATTTGTATTTGATTATATCCCGAAAAACCGTACATGAAAGAAAAGGCTTCGCAACCAACACATTCATCAATGATCTGGTCGATGAATGGTGTTGGAAAATTATCTTTGGGACATGCCTTGTTTAAATCATGAAAATCGGTACATACACGAATCATGCCTTGTTTTTTATTTATCGGCACAGGATTTGACACCCATTGAGTCAAATGGATAGGATAGATAAAACCTGCCTTCAACAATTTCTCAACCTCAACCTTAATGGCTACTGCTTTCTTAGTATTAACTGGATGAAGCTTCTACTGAATAGGCTTGGCATCAGGATACGTGGTGATCTCATGTTCAACTATTTTTGGATCGATACCTAGCATTTCCTCATAAGACTAGGCAAAAACGTCGTGGAATTCTTTGAAAAGATCTGTATAGATTTGAATCTCTTTAGGGGAGAAATCCACTCCAACGAAGACATTCTCCACGACACCAGGGTTTCGGGAGATATTGATCGGTATAGTTTCAACAATAGTTGCCATATTGCCCTCAGCATAAATTTCGTGTGTAGCTAAGAGATTAATAGGGCACGACTGATCTCCCGTCAGGGTCACGATGAATTCTCTTGCTTCGATTTGGTTTAACTCTGGGAGAAAATATGATCTGTGATGAAGATATTCCCAAGGTTTGTCCGGACTAGTCATTGCTTCGATTACTGCTTCGTCAGAAGGCAAGACTAAGTCTAACGAATCGGTGTTAGCGAGAGAACCCTGAGCCCAAATAGGCTCTAGAAGTGAATCTAACTCTTGTTCAGGAGTCAGATCAGTGTTAGCTGAAGCTTACTGGATGAAAGAGTACACTACTTCAGCTGTAGACAAGGGCATGAACATGTCCGGATGCCCTGTCTCATCCATCGTGGCTGATGGGGAAGGAAGTATCCATGGATCCTCAAAGTAAGTCGTGCGGAATGATGAAACTTGAAAAATCTCAACCTTATGGTGATTGGATATAAATTTGATATCGTCGTGAGGGGGCGGGTAATCGAAGGTACCCATCAAGGATGGGCACAAGACAACTCCTACACTGATGACACATGGTTGAGGATTATCAATCATCGGGACCGTGGATGCCCCCAAAGCAGGGTCAGGTCTGGAGAAAGGCAATTGATTGATGCTCACTATCCGACCCTCGTGTGGAAAAAACAAGACCCAAAAAACTGTAGCAACCGCAGCTTGCATAGAATAAGTCTAATTCCTTCCTAACAAGAGGTTATAGTCGAGGGGAGAATCGACTACTTCTACTTCGACACATACGGTCTTCCCTCCTAACTGCACGGGGAAAGAAGGAACAATGCCATGTGGTCGAAACGAAGGATCGTTGAAAGCGGTGAGGAGAGTAATTGATGGAGACAAAATGGGCTGGCCAATGGCCTTCCAACATGCCAACGACATAAAGGATGTTGAGGTGCCCTCATCAACCGCCGTGCGAAAGATATTCCAAGTAAAAATTTTCGTGGGATAAGACACTACTATCTGAAACGGTACGCGGTAAGGCAGATGAGGTTTTAAGTTAGTTGTATCCAACATGATTGTACCCGGATTACAAGTCTCGGTAGAGCCTAAAGTGGTTAACAAGGCTTTCCTCTGAGAAGGGAAGCTTTGGAGGACCTCCAAAGAAGACATCGCACAAGGGGTTTGTGATAAATCTTCCACCACAGAGTAGTTCTGGGCAGCCCTTGCATTTGGGTTATGAGAAGATTTTTTAAATGCACCTTTAGGAATGCGTGTCATTGTTTCACCCAACATCTTCTCAATCTGTAGAGGAAGAGATGGGAGTTCAGCTTCTTTACATTTCTCAGAAGTGCTTGGTTTACTATAATCATGTGCTCTAGTTGATATAAAAGCATCACCCCTCACCATGTATACGTTGGTGGATGCGGGGTTGTTCGTAGGTGGATAGGGTTCTTGGTTGCCCCCTTCTGTGCTTACAGAGGCTTGGGTTAGATTTTGTCCATGTTGAAATGGATTGGTTAACACAGCAGGCTGTTGCTGCGTCACAAACTTTTGGGCTTCTACAAGCCAAGGACATAGATGGGTCAAGTGGTCTTCCATGCACAAGTTGCATGGATACCTCGCCTTTCGTTTTTCATTGTTGTCCCCGCCAACATTATTTGTATATTTTTTATCCCCCTTACCCTTCTTCCTTTGTTTTTTCTTTCCTTCAGGCTGCTGGGTGGCCTTTGGGTTAGTCGATTGCACTGTGTGTACCTCCGAATTTTTGGTAGGGGGAGTAGCCAAAGTAGTAGTTTGGTTGGCCACTGTGTGTTGTATAGATAACTGTTGCAACTGTTTTGTCAATTGCTCAGCGTGCTTTGTTTGTGCTGAACCAACAATACCATCGGCATGTGGTCCAACTCTTTGTTTAGTTTTATCAAGGATTGAACATGGTGCATCTGGAAAGATGTTGTATAATAAACCGGATTGAGAATAAATGAGCTCAAACTGTTGAGCCCTCATGATGGTATCTTCTTTGGAGAAAACTCCTGATGCCGTGACGTCTTTGGATAACTGCGGGACCAAAGACTTAAGGAACCACTCAAGCAGGAATGCTGGTGGGATTGGCACCTTGATTAAACTCTTCTGGCATCTCCATTCTTGGATGTGATCAGAGATATGGTCCGCTGTTGTTTGTTTGAAATTGGCGAGTAGCTTTGTGCCAGCATCGTATCTCACAGGTAACTGGAAATGGTTCAGGAAATCCATTGCCAGTTCGCCAAAGGAAGAGTATCTTGAGCGATCGAGCTCAATGTACCATTTTAGGACACTCCCAATGAGAGTACGTTGAAACAATCGCAACTGTACAGAGTCATCTTTCAATGAGTTAGATGAGCACCAAAGATGAAAGGTAGTCACATGATCTCCTGGATCTTCGTTAGGCTTGGCTTCAAACTTTGGAATGTCTAAAGGCAACTTCGTCGGCATAGGAGGCCAACACGGATCATGAAAAATAGGGTCATTCAACAACCTTGTCAAATCTGGGAAGTGTAAAGTTGCTAGGAAAGGTAGTTTGGGTTGTTGGTGATAACCTGGGAAAAAGGGGCCTGGAGTTTGACTGGCACCAGGTTGCCAGGAAAAGTTTGGCTGCTGGCTCGGATTCTGGTAGAAACCATGGCCCTGGCCAACGTACGGATTTTTCATGTGGAGACATCATCGACTGATTTCCCAAATAGGACATAGATTGTTGGGCATGCATTATATTTGAAGGACTTTGGGAAGGGTTACCCCATGCCCGTCCCGTGGGGATAGGCATAGTAGTTTGTCCAGGGTTCCATTGATTGTGGAAAGAATTACCCCAGATCGACATTCTGGACGAGGGAACGGATCCCTGCCAAGAATTCGAAGGCCCTAATGTGGAAGAAGTTCCTAGGTTTGCCCCCTGTGCAGGAATAGTACCCTACATAGGAGTAGATTGTCCAAAAATGGGATTGCCCCCAGTCAGAAAAGCGACTAACGAGAAGGCGTTGTTACCAAACGTTTCATTCAAAGAAAACGATGTCGAACCTACCGGCATACTATGCGAAGGTGGTCCTTGACTCCCCACTCCAAATAAACTATTGTGTGTAGGTTGCCTGGCAGATTGTTGATGCGAGCCACCGAGTGAAGGGGACGAAGGAGGTATATGACCTCCTCCGTAAGGGAAAGCGTTAAAAGGAGTAGGAGTGCCCCCCATGTGACCTTGCAGAGGAGTGCTAGAGCTCCCTGCCCCCAGACCTAAAGTCTGTAAAGTGGAGTAGGAAAGTATAGGACTTGTACCTGAACTAAGCATACCATATGAGAACGGAGGGCCTGTCGCACTTGGTGTGAAAGGGGGTGTGGCCACCACCAAAGACGGTATCAGACCACTGTGCAAGGTAGTTGCGGTCGAAACCATGGTGGTTCGGACTGGTGACGGTGGGTTAGGAGGTGGAAATGCTCCTGTGGTGACAACCGTAGTGGGAATTGAAGAATTCCCAGAAGAAGTAGCAACAATTGTTTCCATTGATGTGTGTGAAACTGTTTGTTGGGTGGGCATAATTTCTTGTGACCCGGTCGCTTCAAAAGACCCTTGTTGGTCTAGTTTTCGCCTTAATGGTGGCGGGGGTGGCTCCAGTGTAACCGGTGGCAGGCCAAGAAGCCTTCATGACCGACAGAGCTCGGGATCCTCCACTATATGAGAATATCCAAGACACTGTAAGGTAGTCTAAACATTCAAAAGTAACACACACTAAAAAAAAAAATTCCCTAGGAGATAAGACAGGCAAACACTAAAATTAATTGGAAGAACAATTACAACAACCAACACTAGAGCAACTTACTGGTGCAAGTGCAACCATAACATGGAAGCACCCTCCGGGTATACTCTGCAAAGCATGGCCTGATGTCTGTCCTAGGTACCACAGTATACCCTCGCAGTCACCTGTGTATGTCCCTAAAAATATGGGCAACTAGGTTTCCAGTGCGCGAACAGTCACAAGGCGGGTACAATCGAAAGTCGGGTAGACCACAATGAGTAGGGTATCGAGAGAAAATGGTCCAAAAGACAAATGAGGACCTTGAATAGATTCAAGACCCATGAAGCCCCGTGGAAAATGCAAATGACGGAATCCCAAGACAAGCCCTCTATATGTGTTCTCCACTACGATTGGTCCAACTTTGGAGGGGTTATCTCCGCTACCTTTTCGCACGCAACCTTGTGTTTATCCCCTATGTTAGAGGGGGGTCCCAGATAACTTCCATGATACTAGACTTAGACACTCCCTAACTCAGACTGCAATGTTTGATTTGAAATGGCCTTGAAGAGTTTCCTCACCAACCTAATCCAAGGCCCTAATCCTGAACTAGTTGGTTAACCCTACAAACATGAAAGCCTAATAAATTTTACATTTTAGTGTTAATTTTATGGCTTTGTCTTATGTCAAGGGGTATGGAAGTGAAACTGATGATGTGTAAAGGATGAAAGAAAAAATGAGTAAAAAGCTGGAAACAAAAAATTTTCTTAATGCAAAATTTCAACAACTTTTCAATTTCTAAGATTTTGGACAACAAACTTAAAAGGAATTTCACTCGACTATGAGATACTTATGATCTAAGTGAACTACAAAAACTTATGAAATAAACGAATTTTCCCTGGCTAATAATGCAGAAACACACTTTTCAACCAAACAAGAAAATGAAAAGAATTTTTTATTTATTTAAATGCTAATAAAGCAAAAAAAGGAAAAATACCAACAAGCAAAAACCAAGAAAAACAATTCTGGCCTAATCGCAGATCGCAGAGAATCACTTCAAGAAATCACACACTAGCAACTAAAAAAAAATGACTCTCACACTTGTTTAAAAACCTTAAAAAATTCTTTTATTTTTATGACAACTTTTTAAATGAGAAAAAACAAGCTAAAGGTAAGATTAATCCTAAGCTACTGACTACTAAAACAGAGATTCAAATACCTGAGAGGTATAATTCTCATCAAGGGAAAGGATGACTGCCTTACCCTCAATAGAAATTATCCTGTACAAGCATGCTACTGTTAATCCAATAGCCAGCATGTGAATGTGAGTTGTATAGAGACAGAGGGTGTGTACATGCGGGCTAACCTTGTACAAGCCGCGTGTATCTCTAAACTATGAGAAAAAACTAAAAACAGACAAACCAAACCAGGAAGAGGCCACTGATATTTATAACCAAGGTCTCCTGAAGGCTTAGACACTATTTTTAACAGAAAAAAGAAAACGATGAAAGGAAAAATAAGACTGCAAACAAACCAATCTGAAATAAAACTGCAAACAATCAAGACTCAGACAAACTTCCAGAAAACCCCTAAAACTAACTGATTATAACAGGGAAGAGGATGACTGCCTCAATTTTTTTTTTCTAGAATCTACACGCTACTGCTACTTCTTCAGCTAGCATTCGCACGCGGGCGGTAAGAGAGTAGGGCGCAGGTACATGCGTGCAGACCTTATGCAAGCCGCGTGTACCTCTGTGGGTCTCGAAAAAAAAAAAAAACACAGTCAAGCGAATAACAAAGAAAGCTGGTATGGAAAACCAGACTCCCTGCTAGCTCAGACCTTACAGAAACTAAAAGAAAAAGCATGCAAGAAAAACTAGTCTTTTAACCTACCCAAAAACTAAATAAAATTCCAGGAACCCTAGAGAATCCCCAGTATGGTCGCCAATTTTGTTTGTGAGGGAAATCTCCTTACGGACTAACAAATAAGGTTAGACTTTGCATGCAGATATGACCTATATAAAATCTACTTTCTACCTCCGTCCCCATACTTAAATCCCATTTCTTTTTAGTAAATACTTGGATATATCAACCTACCTCGTTCCGGGCATTCGATGTCGATCCCTTGTCACACTTGATTACTTGTTCGCAATTCTCCTTTCCAATGCTGACCTGCATACAAGACAAGAAACAACTACACATGCATACTACCTATAGACTAACGGGTTAAAAATTCAAACATGTACTTAGCAAATTATGAATAACTCATCAATTGGGACGGGAAAAGCACTTTCTTTATTACTTTGAATGAGTCAACTTACAAAAGTTGAGACCAGCCACCGCTCCATGAACCTGATCCTAGGCTCCTCTTCAACTGTCCTCCAACTGCTTTGCTTTGTATCTCCTTTGGCACAAGGAAGGCTAAAGGGTTGTGACAATGGGAATACACAAATGGGCAGAGTTTCTTTGCTATATTTTTCCTCCTCCAAATAGGACTCCTACCCCTTCTTTTATAGGCTATAAGGAGCTAGGTATTTGGATGAACCCTCGGCCATGCATGGCTGGGAGTTTCAGTTAACTCACCCATAGCTTTTGTGTTCCGTCGACAACTTTCCTTTTTTCATGTTTTTGTCGGTCCACACGGGCTGTTTTAGGTCAGCCAACGTGTACACACATGTAGTAATGGAGTAGGGCACGTGGGCCTTTATAAAAGAGGTTTTTTAAAGAGTTGTTCAACAATGCTTTGACAAAGAAGGGATATGAGATGGCTTGATGCCAGGTAAGCATGTGTGGTGCAATTTAGGGTTATAACACTATCTTGAGGGTTTGAGGAGTGCTAATTCCAGCCAATGCATTACACGATATCGTGGGAGTCAACTCTTCAGATGAAATTTCTTCTACGTTTTCATATTGAGATGGTTCTTGTTCTTCTTCTTCTTCCTCTTCACAATCTATGTAGAATAATTTATTCTCACCACACTTATGTCCCTTATTGTTCTTGCTGTCACAATTAAAGCATAAACCTTTTGCTTTTCTTTCCTCCAATTGTTGAGGTGTCAACCTTGTAGGTTGAGGTGTTTTAGAAGAAGGAGCATTGTTCTCTCTATATATGTTAGGATTGGTCTTTCTAGTAGCCATAGCCATATTTTTACTTTCAACATTTCTTGCCACCTTAAATGCATTCTCCAATTATTTGGGTTCCCAAAGGCGAACCTCATGTTGAATGTTATCCTTTAAAGTTCCTATGAATACATCAATCAAGTGCTTATTTGGAATATCAGTTACCTTTATATTCAATCTTTTGAAGTTCTCAATGTGCTCGGTAACTTAACCCTTTTGCTTGAGATTTATCAATTGGCTAAGGAAGGTATTGCTCCTTGTATCCTCATAGTGTGCTATCATTTCTTCCGTGAAAATTGTCCAAGTGACGAGTGATTTGCGAGAACAAAGCCATCGATACCATACAAATTGA
>ML822220.1:0-12390 GCA_009831015.1 Picea engelmannii | reverse complement strand
GAACAAAGCCATCGATACCATACAAATTGATTAGGTTCTAAATATAAAGAAGCAATTCGTACCTTTTGTATATGTGGCACATTATGGAGATCAAAGAATTGCTCCATCTGAAGTATCCATGTGATTGGGTCCTTGCCATCAAATTTCCTCATATCGATCTTAGGAAAGTGGTTGGTCTTCAAACCAAAGTTGGAGTTTCTCCATTCTTGATTCACCTTCCTCGTGTCCTCATCATGAATTTCATGGGATGCATTTTCACTTTCAAGTGTCTTCTCTGTTACAAAATTTTTCAATACTTCCATGATCTCCCCTTTTAAACCCTCCATCATCTCTTGTAGTTCATCTTTTGCTACTATCTTCTTTTGTAAATCATTTATGTCCCTACGCATTTCTTCACCTTCATCAAGAGTCCAAGTAGGATTGTCTAGAGGCTTATTTGGTGTAGAAGTTCCCTTTTTGGGTGGTAGGGTGGCCAAGTATCACTTTTGAACCTTGATTTTGAGGTGGTTCTGCTAGACAATCTTTCTTCTGTTGTATCTCCCAATTTTTGGCCCTTCTGGGTATGAAAATTTCTATTATGTATTTCTCTGATGTTTTTTCTCTGCAATTCCATAGGTCTAATCAAAATTGGATGTGCCAAGTGGAATTTACAGTAACTTCCCCACACCTTGCTGTTTTTTGGACTTTCCAGGAGATCTCACTTGTATAGCGTGCCCCGCACAAAATAATTGATATAAAATTCTGACACTCACACCAGAAATACTATAGACTATCCATGATCTAATGAAACCAGTCCCACTCAATTTGGATACTCTAGGAAGAAGTTATGATTATTTTACCTGGAACACCTTCTTGATACTAGTCAATAGGACTAGTCAGATACCCTATCTTACACAGGGTGTATATAAAAATTTGAGATTACCCAGAAGCTGAACATTTTACCACAGATACCTTACTAATTTCTGTGAATATCCTCTGGAGTTTAGGGTCTGAAACGTTACAGAAAATATTTTATAACTAAAATTCTGCAATGACTCAGTTCAGGATGATTCCAGAACCCTATCTTGTACAGGTTGTATCTCCGAAAGCGTAAGGCCTCAAGCTGACATAAATAAAATAACATTACTAATATAATATGGCCCGATTAAGGGGTAATGAGCCAATATTAGGGCTTAAAAGTTGATTGAGGAAGCCCTCACACAACAAAGGAATGAGATAATGGATAGTTTCGTGCAAATCCTTCGGTAACTACCAACAGGCAACACATGTTCTTCGAACGGAGGCATCGCCCACTTCAAGGTACAAATAAACTTTGATATTCCCATATTTGAAGGTCAGATAGACACAGATGCTATAGAAAAGTGGTTGAATCTACTAGAAGGGTATTTTTCTATCCATAACTTTTCGAATAGAGAAAATATTACTTTTGCGCTCCTCAAAGCCGTTCCCCATGTCAAAGATTAGTGAGAAACTTTCTATGAGAAAAAGGAAACAGAGGAAACCTCATTATTTTCAGTCACGACCACCTGAGAATCCTTCAGGGATGTTATTAAGGAACAATACTACCCTGTCGAAAGTTATGACGACCTGTATACCAAATGGACCACACTGCGGCAAGAAAGAGACCAAGCAGTGCCAGATTTCACAAATATATTCCATACCTTGTGCACCAAGTTGGGTATCAAAGATTCAGAGCGACATCTAGTGCTCAAGTATCACGCTGCTCTGCATAGATACATCTAGGCTGAAATGGAATTTCTGGACATCTCATCCTTGGGCACGGCCTACCAATATGCCGTCAAAATCGAGAAGAAGCTCAAACAAAAGACACGACAATTTGGGCCTGGGAACCCCTCACAACAAAATCCAGGAAAGGGCGGCCCCAACCCACTAAACAAAGGATAGAGAAAAGATGGACAGTATCAAGACAACCAGTCCAAGCCACAAGCAAAGAAGGACACCAGAAAGACAAAGAAAGATACTGGGAAGTGGTGCGACTTCCATAAAATACCTTGGCATAACACTGCTGACTGTCGCTCAAAGTAGTCGCTGGTGGCTGAAGTGAAAGCCTCTGAGTCAGATGTAGATTCTGACTCTGACCTAGAAATAGAAAGGGAAAGACAGATCATTGACGTGGAACCCAGTGCCACCAATGCAACCACCAAGCTCCAACCTGGTGAACTAGATGAGCCAGAAGAAGGAGAGTGCCTCTTCCATTCACATATGTGGGTAAAAGGCACCCCGCTACACTTCATCATTGATAGTGGTAGCCAGAAGAAACTCATCTCAATAGAGGTCGTCAAGCGGTTGGCCCTGCCAACAACTCCGCAGCCACAACCCTACACCATTGGATGGCTCCGCCAAGGAAGCGATCTCTGTGTTAGCCAACAGTGCCGACTGTTGTATGACATCAAGCCCTTCAAATACGAGGTATTGTGTGATTTTTCTCCTTTCGAAGTTTGTGATGTTATCTTGGGCCAACCTTATTTATGGAAACGTCATGTTGTATATGATTCTAGGCCTCATAGTGTTATTATTACTTTGAACAGGAAATTGTACATGATACCTGAGGCAGTCCCACCTAGTGTTATTTCCTTTATCTCTGCTAAGCAATGCAGGAAGGTCATCTCTCAGACAGGGAAGTTTGTATTCTTCGTGATTCGCTCTTAGAATAAGCGAAATATCACAGCCACATCCAAGGTCTCTATGATCGACCTCTCCACACAGTAGAAGCAAGTAGATAAGGTCATGGAATAATACTCAGATATCTTCTCCTCACCTATAGGGGTACTTTTGCACTGCCAGGTCAAGCACCCCATCGATATGACCCCCGATCCACCGCTGCCCAATGGGACAGTCTATCATCGCTCTTTGTTATAGAATGAGGATATCAAGCGACAGATCCAAGAACTGCTCCAAAAGGGGCACATCCGCCCCAACTCTTCACCTTGCGGGAGCCCAATTGTGCTAGTATAGAAGAAAGATGGAACCTGGTGACTCTGTATTGATTACCGGGCTTTGAATAAAATCATAGTCAGAAACCTGTACCCTATTCCCCGAATCGATGACCTCCTTGATCAACTCACGGGGGCCAAATACTTCAGTAAGATTGATCTGAAGTCTGGCTACCACCAGGTCCCGATAGAACAGACAGATGTATGGAAGACTGCCTTCAAGTCAAAGGAAGGCCTTTTTGAATGGTTGGTCATGGCCTTTGGTTTTACAAATGCTCTAGCCACTTTCATGAGGATGATGGATGATATCCTGCGACCATTCACAAATACTTTTGTAGTGGTGTATCTGGATGACATTCTAATTTACAGCAAGACTTGGGCCAAACACTTACAACATATTCAGTAGGTTCTGCACACCCTGCAGTAGCACAAGCTATATGCCAACTTGGAAAAATTCTCCTTCAGCATGGACATGGTCCATTACCTGGGCTACATCATTGATGAGCATGGTGTACATGTGGATCTAGCCAAGATCCAATTCATCTGTGACTGGCCATCCCAAAAAACACTCACTGAGCTTCAGAGCTTCTTGGGCCTTGCCAATTTCTACTGTAGGTTCGTGTTGGGTTTCTCCCATATAGCATGGGCCCTCAGTCAAATAAACAAGGGTGGTGGTAAGGCAAAATTTGCGTGGGGACAGTCCCATCAACAAGCATTCGATGATTTGAAGTAGCGCTTGTGCTCAGCCCCAGTACTTTCACTACCAGACCTGCAACATCCCTTTGAGATCGAGACATATGCTTCAGACTATGCTGTGGGTACCGTTCTCACTCAACATGACCACCCCATGGCCTATCATAGTGAGACATTGTTAGATACTGTCCGTAAGTACCCTACTTATGACAAAGAAATGTACTCCATTGTGCAAGCATGTCTCCAGTGGAGACATTACATTCTTGGGAAGGAGACAGTCATCCACACTGATCATAAGCTACTACATTTCATGCAAACACACGAAAAATTACAGAATGACCTCCATCAAAAGTGGTACACATACTTGCAACAATTCCACCTCAACATCAAGTATAAAACAGAAAGCACCAATCACGTCGCTGATTGCCTCAGCAGACCGCCAGTCACGACACTCACCACTGTGCTAGACTCTTGCGGCCATGAGACATCTCGATGGCCCTAACTCTATGAGAAATATCCTGGCTTCGCCACCACCTACCAAATGTTGGGTGCAAACGCAGTTGTCGATAATTTCCATCTTCAGGAAGGGTTGTTGTGTCGTCTAGGCCATATCTATGTTCCATCAGGTGAGCGAGAAAATATTATATGGGAATCCCACTACAGTCCCGTGGCAGGACACTTCGGCGTTGAAAAGACAGGGGCGTTGCTACATAAACATTTCTACTGGCTGAAACTTCGATAGGAGGTCAGCAAGTATATCAGGTCCTGCACTACCTGCGCTATTGCCAATTCGACCACTAAGAAATAGGGCTTGTGCACCCCTCTTCCTACTCTTGACAGGCCATGGGAATCCATCTCAATGGACTACATGTCGGGCCTCCCGTCCACTAAGCAGGGAAATGACTGTGTTTTTGTGGTTGTTGATCGCTTTTCTAAGATGGCGATTCTGGTTGCCTGCAAGAAGAGAATCACAGCAGAGGCGACTGCCAAGCTCTTCTTTGAATGTGTCTGGGTACATTTTGGAATCCCACAAACCATTGTCTCAGATCAGGATAGTCGATTTCTCAGCACATTCTGGTCGAGCCTCTGGTCACTGTTGGACACCAAGCTCACCAAATCCACGGCCTTCCACCCCTAGACAGATGGCCAAACTGAGGTTTTAAATTGAATGATTGTGAATATCCTTCGCATGTATAATTCAAAGCACCCTCACACATGGGATGAGATCCTTCCTTATGTCCATCATAGCTACAACTGAGCCCTGCATAGCTCAACCGACCAGAGCCCCTTTCAAGTGGCATTAGGATTCCAACCATTGGGTCCAATAGATGTTGCACTTCCCCTTGCGGTCACCTCGACTGACTCATCTCTTGCTCCAACTGAAGCTGACAAAGCCACCTAGTTCATTGAGCGGATCCAACACATCTGCCAACAGGTTTAGGATATCCTACAGAAGTCTAATGACAAGTACAAACAATGCCATGATCAACATTGGGTGCCGCATAAGTTTCAGGTGGGTGACAAAGTTTGGTTTCAATTGTAGAAAGAACGCCTTACATGACCCCATTGGAAGCTTCGCCCACTCCATCATGGGTCATACACTATCACCAAGGCTATGAGGGATAATTCTTTTGAGCTCAACATTCCTCCTTATCTTGGCCTGCACCCAGTGTTTAACGTGGATCTCCTTTGCCCTTACTTCCCACCATTATTGGACACCTCAAAAGTAACAGAACAACTGAAACCAACAGAGCTCAACCCCGACTGCATACAACAAGCATCCAATGATCATATTTTGGACAGATAGATCAAGGGCACTCAACAACAAAGGATCCATCTTTATCGATTTGTCAAAGCGGGGCAGCTCTTGCACTAAGGCAAGTGGCTCACCCGGGGCCAAATTCAACAGAAATTTCCTCATCTGATGGGGGACCTCAACGCAATGGAGACCATTTATTCCTAAGGAGGTAGGATTGATCCAAATGGATATCGGTGGCCACCCACCTTTTCCAACTGACTCAAAACAATTTTCTGACAATTTTGGCAATTTACTATTTTTAGCAGTTTTAACTTCCGAGGCCATTTTGAGGGCCTAAATGAAGGTTTTTCAGGATAGAGCTCCTCATTTATATCTAAAGGAATTATTGATCCCCCAAAATGAATCTCCTCGATGATACCTTTCCAATGGGATATCACACGCCTAAAACGGAGATCATATGCAAAAGTTACGACCCCAGGAAGTTGATGTACTAACTTACCCAAACGGGGCCCACATGACTTTTGGCGCTTCATCTCCTAGGGTTAGGTTTTTGGATGTATAGGGTTTTGTGCATTCTTTCTTATTGTAAAAAGGCCTTCATAGCCTCATTGTGACCTTCTTCTTGTGAATGCGCGTTGTCGTCACATCTCTTCTCAGAGATAAGCTGCCACCATTCCAACAAGCGTGTTTCCGCTGCATTTTACAGTTTCATCTTATTTCGTTATTGAATAGAAAACTAGTTTTACCATATCTCTATTATTTTGTGTTAAGAACTTGTTAATAATCTGTATTCATTCTGTTTTGCTCATAAAATCCAGATCAATTATTCTTGGATATTCTTGGATGGAAACAATTGGTACAATTAATATTAATGTGAAAAAAAAGTTTGTGAAACTTTGGTACAAGAAAAAAAATATTACATTGCAGGATATGTACCTTAGTAAGAAATAAGGACCCATGGGGGTAGCTAAAGAAGTTCTTGCAGAGTCCAAAGTTGAATCATAATAAGAGGCTATAGAAGGACAACCTTAGGAAGGACATAAGAAATAAGAACCCATGGAGCTCAATGAATCAAAGGAATGCCATGTTGCATATTTGAAGAAAGAAGAATCGATTGCTAAAGTTGTTGTATATCGCCATCCACACCACATAGAGAAAAAAAATTCATCAAGGCAGGGGAATGAGCATAAACACACTTATAATGGACCAACATTTCACCAAAAAGGAAACCAATCAAGAGGTACATGGAGGAATACCAACATTGCAAAATGATATCAGGATAGAGCAACAATCCCATGGCACAAAATGCATGATAAGGATCAATATCAGGGTGGCAAGGAAACAATTGGACATCATGTTCATCTGCCATTAGGATGGAACATAGTTATCGAGTTAACAAGAACTATGACCTCAAAACGAGAACTCTATCCCTTAAAACCCATATTTTTGCATAAAAAACATGAAAATCAACCCCAAATCAAAAAGTGGTGCTACCGGTAGCACCATTTTTTTAAACGAGGTCAAAATTACAACATTTTTCAAACATGGCCTTCGAAACTCAAACAATAGCTCAAAAAAACCTTAAAATCAACACCTAAATCAAAAAGTGATGCTACGTAAAACAATTTTTTTTCCCTAAACGTGAAAATCATAGCTATTTACGACCTAATTGAAACCATGACATTGACAACAAAACCCTACATAAATAAACAACAAAAAATTGGACCCCAAATGGTCACTTGAAAATTTATTTACATTTTTTTTTTATGAGGGAAATGTATTGCGGCTATGTATCATGGAGAATATTGTATTATGAGAGAGGATATTGTGAGAGAAAGAAGAGGAAGTTACATCGGGTTTGTTGTAGGTTGTATCCCTTCATTTGTTGGATAATAATAAAGGAAGGACCTAGAAATTTCTCTGGTGGACGTAGCCCACACTAGGTGAACCACATATATTTGTGTCTCTATTGTATTGTGTATCTTCCATGTTTTATTTCCTCATTTGTTTTATTTTATTGCTTTTATTTCCGCATTTGTTTTATTTTATTTCTCCACGATCCTATTTTTCTAACAACCTCATTAATGGAGGTCCACTATGAGGTTAGGGTTTTGGTAAATTATAAACTATATATAGTAATAGAAGCTATGTAATGGGTTGTCAAGTGAATATTGTTGTATTTTCAACACTACTTATGTTGGAGGTTTCCCCCTTGAAGAGGCAAGTGAACATTGCATCTAGTCTTCAATATCAATAAAGATTTGCTTACTTTTGTCATTTTTCAATTCTGGTTCTGTTTATTTATTTTCCATAGTTAAATTTCAATTTATCTTGCTCAATTTTTTTTCCCACAGTTGTATTTGTATATTGAATATTCTATTTCACCTAACAAAGAACACCACACTAAGTGAGTATATTAATATATATATAATGTTGTGGAATGGAAGTGAGGCGGTTTGTATATTGAATATTCTATTTCACCTAACAAAGAACACTGCACTAAGTGAGTATATTAAAAAAAATTCCTCTGGTGGAATGAAAGTGAGTTTGTATATTGAATATTCTATTTCACCTAACAAAGAACACCACACTAAGTGAGTATATTAAAAAAACATTGTGTGGTGGAATGAAAGTGAGGCTCATTTACTTGTTTAGGAATAAAAAATAATTTTATAAAAAAACACTTTTGAGAAGAGTAGGTCCTTTATATTTAAATTAAATTAAAAATAGATATAAAAAACTTATTATATGATTGACACAAAAATATCAAGCCAAATAGACCCACTCCGAAGAAAGACATGGCTAGATTGTTTAGTCATCATTACACATTGGTCATGCAGCCATGATTACTATATATATGACATGGATCTCCAGTGTACTTGATTGGAAGCCATGCTTAGTTCATCCTGAGCATGGGAATTCCCGCCTCGGTGATTATTATTATTATATTGCAGATGACGTGCTCACGGATACTCACTTGGGTTTACCCGACTCCAATTCTTTCGCACTTTATTAAACATGTTGTACTGTATTTTGGCCATCAATTTCTCTTTTGAACTCAAACATTAGGGGAGATCTATTATAACTCAAAATGCCACTACTATGCATCTCTGATGTTGGCCTACTCATTCACACATCTGCCAACCCTTTTTGATGGAGTTATTCTAAAAAAAGCAAGTTTTTGTATGGTATTCATGCCCTGATGCATATACAAAGAACGTACACAGGTGTGTTGCATACCTAAAATCTCGCGTACATACGCTAGTTTCATACACGAAAGCCCGCGTGTACAATAAAAAGTTGCAAAAAAATATAAATTCCACTCTTTATAGCGGATTTTGCAGGCTATCTTGGGTTTTGCAACCATCTTACCTCCTATAACCCTTTTGACAATGAATTAACCACCATTTTCTCATATAAAAAGGGCCCTAGGGGGGTCATTTGGATATATCAAAAAATAGGCAAGATAACTCTGCCAAATTTTCTCCCTTGTGTTCCAAGCCCTTTTTCATTCTGCTCTAGACTTCATTCTCAACATTCTCTTTAATCCATCCTCCTTATACCATCCATCCTTTTCCCTTATATTGGCATGTTGGTGGTGAGGATAGTATATTGGGAATAGTTCACTTGGATTCAAAGTATAGGAACACAGGAAAGGTTTGTGGAGCAACATCGACAAGATTCATGTTGTAACTTCCAATCTTGTTATCAATAAAAGAGTAAACTTCTTGTCCCGATTTTTTATTTCTATGTGTTTGCGATTATGAATGTTTTCATGAATAACTAACCCTTTACATGATTTCGATAGCTATGCACATGTTGTCATAGTTTGTTCTGTGAATTTGTTTCAAGCCATCTTTGGGAGGAGGCCTGCGATCTTGGAATGAACAAAAAATGAAAGGTATATTCATCGGACTAAAGGACTTAAGGTACACATTTCGATCTTTTCTCCTTTCCCTTAACTATCATTAGTTTTGTGTTTGGTTTGGGTAGAATAGAATATTTTCTGTCTTTTAAGGTGTCAAGGCTATGCCTAGTCACTAGAGCCAGATTAGGGGGATTTTCTCCATAGCACCTATCCAAAATATGAAAAGGGCAGTATAGCCCCTGTTTCTTGATGGTGGTTTTGGCAATGGTGTAATCAGTTCAGAATCTGATGTACTTGCAAACATCCTGTCGAATATTTGGTGAGTAAAAATTCTTTTGCAGTACTTCCATTGTCTTTTCTAAACCAAAATGTCCTGCTACCCGACTGTAATGAGCTTCCCATATCATATTGGCATGCTCTATTGAATGAACATATAGATGGCTCAGATGACATAACAATCCATCCTCGAGATGAAATTTGGGAATCATTTTTCCTGCACTCAATGTCTGATAGGAAGTAGCAAAGTTAGAGTCATTATTGTATAATTGTGGCCATCTAGATGTCTCATGTCGACAAGAGTTAATAACTATGGTTAGTCCTACCACTGGGGGACGACTGAGGAAATCTGTGACATGGTTTCTGATACCCTTCTTGTACTTGATATTCAAGTGGAATTGTTGTAGGTACGTGGACCACTTCTAATGCCGTTCATTTTATAACTTCCCTTACCTCTGCATGAATTGAAGAGGCATGTTATCCATGTGGATGATTGTTTCCTTCCCCAGAATGTAATGCTTCCACTGTTGACATGATTGCACAATGGAATATAACTCTTTGTCATAGGTGGGGTATCTACGAACAACATCAGATAGAGTTTCACTATGATAGGTTATCTAATTCCCCTGCTAATTGAGGGCTACATCGATAGAATAATATGAAGCATTTGTCTCCATCTCAAATGGTTTTTCTAGGTCTGGCAGAATGAGGAATGGTGTTGAGAAAAGGTGGAATTTCAAATCTTCAAATTCTTTCTATTGGGGCATGGACCACACAAACTTGGAATTTGCACCACCCTTGGTCACCTAGTTTAGGTCCCAAGCAATATGAAAGAACCCCAATACAAACCGTCAATAAATGTTGGTGAGTCCCAAGAAGCTGTGAAGCTTGGTCATTGCCTTCAGGGTCGGCTAATCGCGGATGAATTAGAACTTGGCTGAATGCACATGTACACCCTACTCATCCACGATGTATCCCAAATATTGGATTTGCTGCATGCCAAAGGAACACTTCTCCAAATTGAAATATAACTTGTGTTGTTGCAGGGTTCCCAATAACTACTAAATATTCTAAACATGTTCTTCCTAAGTTTTGTTGAATATGATGATGTCATCCAAATATACAACCACAAAGGATTTTGTGAATGGTCGTAATATATCATCCATCCTTCACATGAATGTAGTCGGGGAATTAGTCAAGCTGAAAGGCATGACCAACCACTCAAAGAGTTTTTCTTTAGACATGAAGGTTGTCTTCCAAACATCAGTTTTCTCAATTGACATCTAGTGGTAGCCTAAATTTAGATCAATCTTGCTGAAAAACTTGGCTCCCTTGAGCAGATTGAGAATATCATCAATTTGGGAATTGGGTACTGGTTCTTGACTGTCACCATGTCCCATCCTTCTTTTGTAACATAACAATTGGGCTCCCACAAGGTGAGAATCTTGGTCTGATGTGGCCCTTCAGAATTAGGAGTTTGATTTCTTCATTCTCCATAACATAATGCCTGTATACAGGGTCGTTAGGAAGAATATCACTGAGATTTAGATCAATGGAGTGATTTACCTTATAGTGCATAGGCACCCCAATAGGCAAGGTGAATATGTCTTTGTACTCCCCTACTATTCTGTCGACTTGTTGCTGCTGGGAAGAGATACCCCATGCAAAGGTTTTGGTGGTTGCAGAGACCTTCAATTTGTTAGTTTTTCATAGCATTTAGGTTAAGTATGAATTTCATTCCATTTTATCAAATAGCCATAACCATAAATTTTGCAGCAACCAAGATCACAAGAAGAATCACCATGCACAAGAACACAAGATATATCCTGGGAAATCCTTCTCAAACAAGGGAGAAAAACCCAACCAAATCCTTTTCTATATTCTTCAAGAGAAATACCTTTCACCACCAAAATGACTTAACACACAAGAGGGTGCTTAAGCTCTAGAAACCCAAGCGCCCAAGAGAGGTGCGCACCTTTTCCAAAGAGAAGTACTTGCTGAAATTTCCAAAACAAATGTGTGGAGGATGTGATTCTACAATGGAGAATCATCTCCTACTTATATTATAATTTGACTAATTTGCAAGGGCATCTCATTGGTACAACAGGGCCAACCTCTCTAAGTCAACCACACTTTATTATTATAATTAATATTTTCATTATTAATTATCTTCTTTATATTAATCATATTAACATAGGGCTGACTTGTACCCTTTACATAATAACTAGGGTTACAGGTAGGTCTGACTCTTGAACAATATATAGAAAATAATCTGATACACCCACTAGTGCTCATCCACTAGGGGCCACATCCATAGGGATTCCATAGACTTGAGTCACTGCATTACACAGATGAGCTAGGTCCTCACACGTGCACTTATGCTCATCCATAGTCACGTCTGCTCTACAGATATGCTTTCCCACTGCCACCAATAGGAGGATCATCTGGAGTCTTCTCATCAACTCTGCTGCTATTTAGAGGAGGCCATCACATCATATTTGTTCTTATTCTCATGATGATGTGCCCAGTTATTTTCGGGATTTACCTAACTCAACAGATCGCTCTTACATCGGATAATCATCTAGAGTTCTTCTCTCTCACATCATGGAGGAGGCCATATGCATTCCTAGCCTTTGTCCCAGACTAGAACCACAAACCCTTTATTAGAGGCTTTCTCTAAGGTTTGTAAGCTGAGAGTTGTTGGTCCCCGGTTTTGACCCTGCTCTTTGCCTATATTATATACCACAAACCTCCATTCATATGCCAGTACCACCCTTTTGACCTCATTTTGACATACTTAACATCTCTCTACCATGCAAAGGGGTCACCTAAGGTATCTT
>ML822219.1:164497-174836 GCA_009831015.1 Picea engelmannii | reverse complement strand
TCAGGCTCCACAACCAACAATCTCCCACCTAGAGACTAATCACAATAATTTCATTGTTGTTGTACCTGTTGGACTCTACTCCACCTTGGACTTGGAAAATTTCTCATCTTCAGCTTCATGCTTGAAGGCCAACTGAAACTAAGCAGGAACTCAGTTTCTCCCTGGTTACTCCCTTTGTTAACATGTATGCAGGATTCTTGCTAGTATGTATATTTTCCAACTTCAAATGCCCATCTTCCAAGACAGATCGTATGAAATGGTACCTGAGTTGTATATGCTTAGTCTTTGAATGGAAGGTTGAGTTCTTTGCAAGATGATTGGCACTCTCACTATCAAATTACAACCTACCATTCTCCTACTTTTTCCCCAATTCGTCCATAAACCTATGTAACCAAATCATTTCTTTACTAGCCTTTGTAGAAGCAACATACTTTGCTTATGTTGTTGAAAGTGAAACAACCTTTCGTAGTTTTGAAATCCAATTTATTGTTGTTCCACCTACAACAAAAACATACCCTATGGTGCTCCTCTTGCTATATTTATCACTTGTCATATCTAAATCAACATATCCCTATAGAACATTGTTTAAACCTACAAAACATAATGCATGAGTAGCAATACCTCTCAAATACCTGAGAATCCACTTTACTGTCTCCCAGTGTTCTTTACCTGGATTGTTTATATACCTGCTCACAACTCCCATTACATGTACAATATTTGGTCTTGTGCAAACCATCGCATACATCAAGATTCCAACTGTTGATGAATAAGGGACCGTGGACATGTATTCTATCTCCACCTATGTCTTGGGACACATTTCCTTATTTAATTTGAAATGGTTTTCCAAATGTCGACTAACTGGTTTTTCATTTTGCATTCTAAACCTCTCCAGCACCTTCTCTTTGTACTCACCCTGAGACAATGTCAATTTGTGATTTTTCATATCTCTTGTTATTCTCATACCAAGGATTTTCTTTGCAGTACCCAAATCCTTCATCACAAATGAATTAGCTAATTTATTCTTGAGCAAAATTATATCCTACATATTAGACCCTGCAAAAAACATGTCATCTACATACAATAGAAAGATAATATAGCTTCCATTTCTATCCTTTTAAAATAAACACAGTGATCATAATTACATATATTATAACCTTGTTCTGTCATAAACCTGTCAAACTTCAAATACCACTTCCTTGGAGCTTGATTTAGGCCATACAAGCTCTTCTTCAACCTGCATACCAAATTTCCCTTCCCTTTGACCTCATACCCCTATGTTTGTTGCATATAAATCTCTTCATCCAAATCCCCATGGAGAAAAGTTGTTTTTACATCTAATTGTTCAAGATGAAAATCTTCTATTGCCATAAGACTTAAAATATTCCTAATTGAAATCATTTTAAAAACAGGAGAAAATATTTCATCAAAATCTATACGTTTCTTTTGTGCAAACCTCTTTACAAAAGTCTAGCCTACCGCTTTTTGCCTCCATCTTTCTTCAACCTCTAAACCCATGTATTTTGTAATGTTGTTTTTTTGTAGGCAATTGAACCAAGTCCCAAGTCAGGTTATTTACCAAGGAATCCATTTCCTATTTCATGCCTTGCTCCCACTTATTTTTAGTGTCTACCTGCATTGCCTCTTCATAACTTTCTAGTTCACGAGAATCAGTGAACAATAAATAATACAATGAAGGAGAGTATCGTTCAGGGGGTCTACTCAACTTGGTAGATCTTCTAACAACACTTGTGATCCGAATTTATGCAGGAACGCAATAGAATACATAAATAACCATGAATACAAAGATGTAGTGGAAATAACACTTCATTTCATTAATATCAAAAAACTGAAATTTGTTTACATACAGAATAGAAATAAACTAGCTAGGGCATTGATAGCTTATCTCTGAGAAGAGATGCGGCGGCTACAGGCCTCTGAACTCTGTGTTACAATGAGGCTCGAAGACCTATATATTATTCAGAAACAATGGAAACCCTAAACATCCAAAAACCTAACCCTAGGATATGAAACACCAGAATATGGGCCTCGTCAGGGTAAATTGGTATATCAATTTCTTGGGGTCGTAACTTTGGCATACTATCTCTATTTGACGCATATGATACATCGTTAGAAAGATATATCCAAGGAATACAACTGTTGATAGCGAATATCATGGGTTGAAACAAATTAATATTCGTCGGAGTTTGATGTTCAGGATCCGAAAAACTGCCAAAAATAGTAAATTTTGTTACAATTAAGGAAACTGAAAAACTGAAAGAAACAATGGTGGGGGTCCAAGTGGAATAGGCGAGTGGCCACCAATATCCACTTGTATCATTCCTCCCCCCTTAGGAAGCAATGGTCCCCATTGCGTTGATTTCCTCCATGAGATGAGAAAACTTTTGCTGAACTTTGTCCCTGGTGAGCCACCTACCCTGGTGAAGGAGTTGGCCTGCTTTGACAAATCGATATAGTTGGATCCTCTGTTGGTGGGTGTTCTTGATATGTGTGTCCATAATTTGATCAGTTGTGGCTTGTTCCATGCAGTCTGGGTTTAACTCTGTTGGTGTGAGTTGTTTTTCCATGTCGGATATGTCTAGTAGAGGCGGAAAGTAAGGTCGAAGGCAGTCCACATTGAACATTGGGTGCAAACCAAGGAATGGTGGGATAATGAGCTTGAAGGAATTGTCCCCTACATCCTTGGTGATGGTGTATTGGCCCATATCGGAGCGGGCGAAGCTTGCAGTGGGGTCCAGCGAGGCACTCCTTCTGTAAATGTAGCCACACTTTGTCGCCCACCTGGAAGTTGTGTTGCACCCAATGTTGATCATGTCATTGCTTGTACTTAGAATTAGATCTATCCAATATGTCATGAACTTGTTGGAGAATGTGTTGAATGCGCTCAATGAATTTGTTCGCCTTGGCAGCTTCAGACTGGACATGAGTCAAATCAGCCTGAGTAGCTGCAAATGGTATGGCTATGTCAATGGGACATAGTGGTTGGAATCCCAAGCCCACCTGAAAGGGGCTATGGTCATTTGAGTTGTGGAGGGCCCGGTTATAGCTATGTTTTACATAGGGGAGGCTATCATCCCATGTGCGTGGATTCTTTGAGTTGTACATGCAAAAAATGTGTACGATCATCCTGTTGACGACCTCTGTCTGGCCATCAGTTTGGGGATGGAAAGTTGTGGACTTGGTGAGCTTGGTGTCCAGCATTGACCAGAGGCTGGACCAAAATGTAATGAGGAACATGTTGTCTCGATCTGAGATGATAGACTCTGGGATCCCAAAGTGTACCCACACTCGTTCAAAGAAGAGTTTAGAAGTGGCTTCTGCTGTGATATTCTTCTTGCAGGCCACCATAATGGCCATCTTCGAGAATTTGTCGAGGACCACAAAAACACAATCATTGTCATGCTTAGTAGAAGGAAGGCTCAACATGTAATCCATGGAGATGGATTCCCAAGGTTGACTAGGGGTAGGGAGCGGAGTATAGAGGCCTTGCTTCTTGATGGTCGGTTTGGCAATGGCGTAGGCAATGAAAGATCTAATATACTTCCCGACATCCTGTCAAAGGTTTGGCTAATAGAAATACTTCTATAGTACTGTCATTGTTTTCTCGACCCCAAAATGCCCAGCGACCCGACTATAGTGCGCTTCCCAAATCATCTTGGCATGCTTGCTTGAAGGACCACAAAGGTGTCCCAGGTGACATAGTAGTGCATCCTGGAGGTGAAAATTTGGAACTCGGTTACCCTCCAAGAGCATCTTCTATGTGTGGTTGAAATCTGGATCGCTCTTGTAGAGAAGCAGACAATTAGAAGTCTCGTTCCCACAAGAGTTGAGCATGGTGGTTATCGACACGATCGGTGGTCGACTGAGGCAGTCTACAACATTATTGATGTTGCCCTTCTTGTACTTTATATTCAAATGAAAATGTTGCATATATGTGGACCACTTCTGATGACAATCGTTCTGCAGCTTCCCTTGTGTCTATATGAACTGCAGGGGTCGGTGGTCTGTGTGGATGATCGTTTCCTTCCCCAAAATTTAATGCTTCCATTTTCGGAAAGCCTACACAACAGAATACATTTCTCTGTCATAAGTGGGATACTTTCGAATTGTGTCGGACAGCTTCACACTGTGATATGCCATTGGATGCCCCTGTTGAATAAGAACTGACCCAATAGAATAGTTATATGCATCTGTCTCGATCTCAAATGGTTGTTGCAAGTCTGGTAATGTGATCACTGGGGCACAACAGAGGCAATGTTTCAATTCTACAAACACCTTCTGTTGAGATTTCGACCAAAATAATTTTTCTTTCGCTCCTCCCTTGGTAACTTGACTCAAGGGCCAAGTGATATGAGAGAATCCTAAGACGAACCTGCAGTAGAAATTAGCAAGACCCAAAAAGTTGTGAAGCTCTGTTAGAGTGCTTGAGGCTGGCCAATCCCAGATGACTTGGATCTTGGTTGGATCCACATGCACCCCACGCTCATTAATAAGGTATCCCAGATACTGAACCTGGGTCATGCCAAAAGTTCACTTCTCCGAAATGGCACACAACTTGTGTTTCTGCAGTGTTTGGAGGACCTGTCAGATGTGGTGGAGGTGCTCTTCCCAAGTCTAGTTGAAGATCAGTATGTCATCCAAGTACACTACTACAAATGAGTTGGTGAATGGTTGCAAGATGTTTTCCATCAGCCTCATGAAGGTTGCGGGAACATTCGTCAACCAGAAAGGCATGATCAACCATTCAAAAAGGCCCTCCTTGGCTTTGAAGGTAGTCTTCCACACATCAGACAGTTCGATTGGTACGTGGTGATACCCGAACATCAAATCGATCTTGCTGAAATATTTCTCCCCTTTGAGTTGGTCCAGAAGGTCATCAATCTCTGGGATTAGGTACCTATTCCAAATAGTGATGTTGTTCATCACCTGATAGTCAATACAATGTCTCCAAGTCCCATCCTTCTTCTGCATCAATACAATCGGGCTTCCGCAGGGCGATGAACTTGGCCGGATGTGACCTTTCTGCAACAGCTACTGAATATGGTTCTTGATTTCATCGTTCTCCGTAATAGAGCGCCAATATATCGGTCCATTGGGCAGCGATGCACCTGGGGTCAAATCGATGGGGTGCTTGACCTGCTAGTGCAGAGACACCCCTACGGGTGAGGTGAAGATGTCCCGATACTCCTCCACGACCTTGCCCATTTGTTTTTGTCATGCGGAGGAGCCTTGTCTGGAGGTCATGGCCACAGTCTTATTCTTTCCTTGAGGGCAGATCATTAGAAAAACAAATTTCGCAGTTTTGGAAATGAGCTTACTGCATTGTTTTGCAGTAACCAAAGAGATAGCGGTAGGCGATGGTACCTCTGGTATCCTGTACAACTTATTTTCCAAGGTAAAAATAACAACGCAAGGCTGGGACTCATACACAGCGTGTCACTTCCACAAGTATGGTTGGCCTAATAATACATCACAAACATCAAGAGAAGCAATGTCACATAATACCTCATCGATGAAGGGCTTGATGTTGTAGGGAAGGCGGCACTGATGGCTGACGTGGAGATCCTGCCCTTGGTGAAGCCACCCAATGGTGTACGGATGTGGGTGTGTTGTGCTTAGCAAGCCCAACCGCTTCACAATCTTTGCTGAAATGAGGTTCTTTTGGTTCCCACTGTCGACAATGAACTGTGGCGGGGAACCCTTTACCCACATCTGGGAGTGGAAGAGACAATCCTCCTCCTCTGGATCTTTCGATTCTTCCTTTTGGATCTTCATGGTGGAAACAGTGGCATTGTGATCCGCATCGATAATATTCTTCCCTCTGTCATTCCCCTTCTCAGGTTCTGATTCAGTTTTGGAGCATGCATCAGATTCAAAAGCCCTCATCTCAGCCACCAATGATTGTTTGGCCCGACACTCACTTGTGTTGTGAGTGGAGCTCTTATGGAACTCACACCACTTTCTCGTGTCCTTCTTTGGCTTTGCGGCATTTTTCTTTTCTTGTGGCTTTGGTAGGTTGTCTTGAGTCGCCATGCCTTGGATTTGTCCTTTGTTCCACGATTTGAGGGCACCTTTTGCTTGCTTTTGATTCACAAATCCAAAGTCTCGCTTCTTCTATTTGAATTTCTGCTCAATCTTGGCAGCATATCAGTATGTCATACCAAGCGAGGAGATGTCGAGGAACTCCATTTCCTCCTGAATGTATCTATGTAGACAAATGCGGTACTTCAGCACCAAATGTTTCTCTGAATATTTGATAACCAACTTTGTGTGCAGGGTATGGAACAGATTCATCAGCTCATGCACATCTTGATCCCTTTGTTGTCGCAGCATAGTCCATTGTATGTACCTGTCCTCATATCTCCCCATAGGATAATATTGTTCCTTGATGGCATCTTGAAAATAATTCCAAGTGGGTACGGTCGAGAACAGAGAGGGTTCCTCCTTGTCCTTTTTCTCATAGTAGGTTTCCCACCAGTCCTTGACATGGGGGGCGACTTTGAGAAGTGAAAAAATAATCTTCTCTCGGTCGAAAAAGTCATGAACCAAGAAATATCCTTCTAATAGATTCAACCATATATCTACGACATCTACATCTATTTGGCCATCAAATATGGGAATGGCAAATTTTACTTGTACCTTAAAAGGGGTTGTGCCTCCAGAGTGGTTGTTGGATGCAGATGTGCCGCCAGTGGGAAATCATTGAAGGATCTGGGCAAAGTTATCCATCATCGCGTTCCTTTGTTTTTCAAGGGCCTCCTCGAGCAATATTTTGATAGGATCTCTTGCTCCCTCGTATTTATTTTCATCCCCCATGGGTGGTCATCGCGTTTTACGAGGATGATCTTGCAAAGGTTCAACCAGATCGAGCCCTAACTCCTTATACCTCGACCTCGTTGGGGACATGCAAAGAAGGATCAAGAAAGAGAAGACCGCTCTGATACCACTGATCTGAATTTATGCAGGAACGCAATAGAATACACAAATAACCATGAATACAAATATGCAGCGGAAATAACACTTCATTTCATTAATATCAAAGAACTGAAATTTGTTTACAGATAGAATAGAAATAAACTAGCTAGGGCGTTGATACCTTATCTCTAAGAAGAGATGTGGCAGGTACAGGCCTCTAAACTATGTGTTACAATTAGGCTTGAAGGCCTATATATTATTGAGAAACAATGAAAACCCTAAACATCCAAAAACCTAACCCTAGGAGATGAAACGCCAAAATATGGGCCCCGTCGGGGTAAATTGGTACACCAATTTCCTGGGGTCGTAACTTTGGCATACTATCTTCGTTTGACGCATATGATACATCGTTAGAAAGATCTATCTGATGAATTCAACTACCTATAGAAAACATGATGGAAAAAAGGGACTAATATTCATCGGATTTTGATGCCCAAAAAACATCATTTAGGGCCTCAAAACGGCTTTGGAAGTTCAAGACCCGAAAAACTGCCAAAAATAGTAATTTGTTCTACAATTAAGGAAACTAAAAAACTGAAAAAAACAATGGTGGGGGTCCAAGTGGAATAGGGGGGTGGCCACCAATATCCACCTGGATCAACTTGCAGGAGTTTGAGATACCTACTGCTCCTATTGTTGTACATTTTGAATTTCTCATACCTTTGGATCTTTTTTTTTCAGTGATCTCATCAAGCACTATGTATTCTGGTTTTTCTTTTCCCTGTTTCTTTCCTTGCAAATCATCTTTGTACATGACCTTCTCATTGAATATGGCATCTCTACTCCTAATGATTTTCTTATTTTCATAATCCCATAAGTGATAACCAAAATCATTAACAATGTATCTAATAAAGGTACACTTCTTGGATTTTGCCTCAAGCTTTGTTCTATTTTCTTTATAAATATGGACAAATGCTTCACAACCAAAAGTCTTCAAAAAAGTATAGTTTACTTTTTTACCTGTCCATGACTCCTCAGGAATTCCACCATCCAAAGAGCTTGAAGGTCCTCTGTTTATTAAGTAAACAACAGTATCTATAGAATCTTCCCATAACTGTAAGGGAAACCCAGCATGCAATCTCATACTCCTTGCATGCTCCATGATTTCCATGTTCATCCTTTCTGACACACCATTTTCTTGTGGTGTTCTTGGAATTGTTTTCTCTCTATGAATCCCATGGTACGAACAATAATCATAAAACTCCTTGCTGCAATATTCACCTCAATTGTCTGATCTGAGACACTTCAACCTTTTTCCTGTCTCATTCTCAACCAAAGATTTACATTTCTTAACAGTATCAAAAACATCATATTTTTGTCGAATGCAATAAACCTAAGTTTTTCTAGTTGCATCATTAATAAAAGTAACATAATAATGAGATCCACCAAGAGATGATACCTGAGTTGTTCCCCACACATCTGTATGCACAAGCTCTAACATTTCACTCTTTTTTTCTTTTCCGACTCTAAGAAATCTGACTCTCTTATGTTTTCCATAAAAACAATGCTCACAGAAATCCAAATCAATTTGTTTAAGATCTGGTAACAAATTTATTTTGTGAAGTATCTACATCCCTTTCTCACTCATGTGTACAAGCCTATGATGTCAAAGTGTTGTATCCACTCCTCTAAAAGCTAAAGAGATAGAAGAATCAGTATTACCAGTACATAAATACAAGGTACCTACCTTCTCTCCTTTTGTTATCACCAGTGATCCTTTGGTGACCTTCCATTCCTTATCTGTAAATATAGATATATAGCCTTCACTTTCCAACTACCCAATTGAAATTAGAATTTTCCTTAGATCTGGAACATGTCTTACCTCTTTCACAACCATTGGTTTCCATTCTTTTGCTTTATTTTTACCTTTCCCATTCCAACAATTTTGCATGGTGCATCATCACCCAAATGAACCTATCCAAAATCACCTTGAACGTAATCTAGAAAATGTTTCATATGAGGTGTAGCATGAAATGGAGACCCTGAATCTACTACCCAAGACTCAGAAATATTATCAACAGAAAGAATCAAATCATCTTGTAACACATCACCTATTACAATTGCTTCTTGATTTTTCTCCTGTTCTCCATCTCTTTGTTTCTTTGGAGCTATGTAGTACTTCTTCAGATGTCCTTTCTTCCCACAATTCTAGCACTCTATCTTTCCCAGTCTGGATTTGGATATGCCCTTCCTAGAATTCTCGTGGTTCCCTGAGCCCTTTCCTCTATCCTTGTGTCTTTCCCTGTTCTTCATGTTTAACGCATTACTTGATGTCTCACTTGCGCTTTTCCATCGCATTTCCTTGATAAGGATAACACCAACAACATCATCAAATTTTAGAGTGTTTGAACCAGAGACGGACTTAATTATAGCCATGACCAAGCTGTTCCATCTTTCTAGAAATGAGTACAATATTAGAAGAGCCATGTCGTCATCATCAAAGTCCACTTTTACAAAATTTAGTTGATTAGTAACTGTATTAAATGCATTTAAATGATATGCAACAGACTCACCTTCTGAAATATTCATATTAAATAATCACTTCATTAGAAATACCTTATTGGACATCGAGGGTTTTTCATATAGTTTAGCCAATGCGTCCATCAACTCCTTCATTGTCTTTTCTTTCAAAATATTGAAAGCCACCCAGGCTCATCTGTATTGTTCCTAGTTCCTTTCTATCAAGAACCTCCTATTCTTCATCCTTCATGGCCATTGGCTTCTTTGTCATTCTGCCCAATGGTAGGAATAAATCCTTCTGATACAAATAATATTCCATATGCATCTTCCATACGTAGTAGTTTTTGTGGTTAAATATCTCGACCCTAAACTTTCCATCTTTTGTCATTGCTCCCACTCGAACCAGGAACCCTCTTTTCTTGCAAGTTATCTTTTTCTATGATACCAGTTGTTAGAAAAATAGGATCGTGGAGAAATAAATAAATAAAATGCGGAAATAAAACACAAAAGATACACAATATAGTAGAGACACATATATACATGGTTCACCCAGTGTGGGCTACGTCCACCAGATAAATTGCTAGGTGCTTCCTTTTTATTAACCAACAAAATGAACGGATGCAACCTATAGCTCAATCATTGTAACTTCGTCTTCTTCCTCTCACAGTATCCTCTCTCAGAATACAATAATCACACACATAAAAATCTGCAATATAATTCCCTCATTAAATAGGGTTGTCGTCTAAGGAAAAAACCCTAAAAATTACTTCTACCGTTAGATCTGCGACCTTATAATGAACGGTCCAGATTGACTACGAAATTACAATCTTTTACAAGGAAATGTTTCCCAATATTTTTCTTTAGGGGCGTTGACCCTGAATCCCCT
>ML822219.1:140983-164397 GCA_009831015.1 Picea engelmannii | reverse complement strand
TCCTTCAGCACAATCAATCAATCAATGTTGTGAATTTCATTTAGACCTTAGTGACCATAGCATTCTCAACATTATAGAAAATATAGTAGGATGGTACATATAGCCTATCAAGATAAGGAGCCTGGAAGGCATCAAACATTGGCTCGGTGGTGTTAGCAATAGTTTCCAATACCACCTTTACCTCCAACTAGGAGTGCATATTTACCAATTTCTCCTCTAGGGGATTTTTCTCATGATCATTCAGCTCTACCTTCTTATTTCCAAGTAGTGAAATGAGGTTCATATTTCTAGGGCTTATCATGAGGGAAATCCTTTTTTTTAATATTTAGGCAACCTGGTTACCACCTTTATTATCTAGAAATGCATAGCCTCCCATTACAATGGTGTAATTAATGCATCTCCTCTTCTTAGATATCAATAAATGAATTTCATCAAATTTCAACCAATTTTCTGACATACTTCTGTTGATGATTGCAGCTATGTGAGACATTCTCCAGCTTACAAACCTATGAGATGTGGATCATTGCAGCCATGTGATATACTCTCCATCTTACAAACCTGAAAGAAATCCCTTGAAGAGGGTGTCTGGTTCTTATCTGAGACAAAGTTGGAACATAAAGATGACCTCCTCCATACAGATAGTTGAGAATAACTCCATATGATTATCCTGTGTAACGCAATGAGAAAGGTGATCTGCAGAGTTGAACGTGCATGTGGCTAAGCACAAGGTGAACGTGTGAAATCCCAAAGTGTTGGGTGCATCGTCATGAGAACAAAAATGAATATGATGTATTAGCCTCCTCTGAGCAGAAGAGTTGACGAGAAACTACATACGACTCTCATGTGTAATGCAGTGGGAAAGAAGATATGTTGAGTGGACGTGTATGTGGATGAGAACAGGTGAACATAATCCCAGTGGTTGAGCACTAGTGAAAAAGTGGTTCTTTTGTGTAAGGTAGTGAGCCAGAGATATGGAAATCCCTATGAATGTGCCCCTAGTGGATGAGCAATATTGGGTGTGCAAAATCCCTTGCTATATTGTTCAAGAGTCAAACATGCATGTAACCCTAAATGTAATGTAAAGGGTATAAGTTGACCCCACATTAATGTGACTAATAATTAATGTAAAATATTATTAATCTGGTTAATATTAATTATATTGTAAGTTAGTGAGGTCGTACTTATTGTGACAATAGACATTTATGTTGATAGGTTCAATTTATTATAAGTAAAGGTAAATCCCCCACTGAGGAATCATATCTTTCAAGTAAGTTTGGAAATTTCGGCAAGTACACCTTCTTGGGAAAAGTGTGCACCTCTCTTGGGTGCTAGTCTTCTAGGGTTTGCGAACCCTCTTGTGTGATATGTCTTTCTTGGTGGTGAAGGTATTTCTCTTGAATAATATATCAAAGGATTTGGCTGGGTTTTCTTCCCTAGTTGAGAAGGGTTTCCTAGGATACTTCTTGTGTTCTTGTGCATGGTGCTTCTTCTTGTGATCTTGGTTGCTGCAACATTAATGGTTATGGTTAAATTATAAAAATGGAATGAACTTCATGCTTAACCTTTCTCATTGAAAAATAAACATGGTATCAGAGCATAGGTCTTGAAAGAACCCATTGCACAAGCATCCACCAAGTCTCCTCTCACCTTTTGCAAAACCGTACGACTCTTCTAGGGTTCCCGGAAAATTTCATACGGCCCTGCTTTCAGTGGTGTTCTAGCCCTTAATACTTGGACATTGGGGCTATATTTGGCATAGAAGAGTACAGCCTCCTCCGGCGCATCTCCAGAATCTCTTAAAATCAATTTCCAAGAATTTTGAGTTTTTTGGCCCTGGGGTTTCTAGAGTGTCGAAATTTCCTGTTGAATATTAATCTTAGATTTCTGAAGAAACGTTTTTCTTAAATCAGCAAGCATATTTGTGACACTATCAAGTTGATTGTTGGAATTCATAAGTCCAACATAATCCAAGGTTACTAATTCAACCTAATCATTAGGTTTTCAAAATCCAGTTGGTGAGAATTTGAAGAAACCAATCAAATGAAGAACAGAGCCTTAGTAGACGATAGGATTGATGGAGCAAGCAAATTCAGCTACTGAAAAGAAAGGCTTCAAGTCACCATTGAAGAATATACCTCTTGGATGTGGTAACTAAAACCCTACCATACACAGCTACAGATGTAGAGAAGAAGATAAGAAAGCAAGAATATGTCAAAGCAAGATAATTAATCATCTACTCGATAAGAGATCATCTCTTACCTCATATTGCCAACCTGAAGACAACCAATGATATATATGAAGCTTTAAAAGAAATGTTTGAAAGTGACAACACCCTCAGAGATCTTACCTTGAAGAGCCAACTTCAAAGTACCAAAATGATAAAAGGTGACAGTTGTCATCTTCTTTATGAAGTTATCAGAGATTAAAGAACAACTAGAGACCATTGGAGAAATCATGTATGATAGAGAACTTGTCTTAACCACTCTCAACAATATTCCAAAAAACCATGGGAGCCTTTCCTTCAGAGTATCAATGGAAGAGAAGCTCTACCAACCTTTGATCATCTATGGACAGGTTGTACTCAAGAAGAAATTATACTTAGAAATAGAGGAGTGGAAGATTTCTCAGAAGAAAATCATGCTCTTGCACTTCATACAAAGAAAGGAGGAAAATTCAAAAGAAATTTCAAGAAAAAATTTAAAGGTGAAAAGTCTTCATCAAATCCAGGTTATCAAAGAAGAGATGTTTCATAAATTCAATGCTTCAGATGTGACAATTATGGACACTATGCAAGAAATTGTCCAACTAGGAAGAAGGGAAGATAATATGCTTCCACTGTTGACATTGATCTAGACCCACCTCAAAAGAATGAAGAGAAGAGAGAGGATAAGTACTTCCTCTAAAACTAAAGCATGACTACAAACCAGGTAAATCAATTGATTTCAAATTTTATAGTTGATTGCATTTTTTAATAAATCCCTAGTATGGGATCCCTCAAAGACTTGAACCATTATCCCTGGTACCGAATTCCAAACCATATTTAATTGATTATTATGTGAGAACATGCAGAGGTGTTGTCCTTAAAGAAGAGATATACATTCAACAAACCTAGGGAACCTCATATAGAGATTGAGAGTAAGACAATACCTTCTCCCCCTTCAATAGCTTAGAGGGAGACATACCTTATTCAAGTTGATCCAGTTGCACCAGTTTATATGTTCAGAGATATTGTGGTAGGGCATAAAAGGCCTGCCTAGACTCACTCAGCAAGAGGTAAAGAAACATACAAGCCTCTCAAGGCACATCCCAAGAAATAAAAAGAGATTTTCGAGCTATCCTTCAGTCATGAGTCACCTCATTGATGTTGAGACTCCTTGTCTTAAAGAAGCAACAGGAGAATAGGTATGGCAAGATTCCATAATAGAAGAATACCAATATATCTTAAAGAATGATGCATAAGATATTACTCAGGGACCATAAGGGAAATATGTGGTAACTTCCAAGTGGATCTATAAGATCAAACATGCAGTTGATGGAAGTATCTAGAAATACAAAACGAGATCTATAGCCAGAGGTTTCTCAAAAATAGAGGGAGTTGTCTATGATGAGACACTTGATCCAGTAAACCCGATACACTTCCATCTGTACTACCATCCATGAGTTGGAAACTATATCAGATAGATAAATTCTTGATGATTTTGGATTTCAGCAAGAGTTTTGTTGATCCAAACCTATATCATTACAATGTTGATGACGAGAGCCTAATTTTGATGACTTATTCAAAAATCCTTGTTGTTGGATACAAGTAATCCTTGACTTTTGAATTCGAGATGAAGAATATCAGTATGATGCACTACTTCTTAGAAAAATAAGTATGACAGAGGACCGATGAGATTTTCATGAGTTAAGGAAAATATACAATGAAAAATATTAAAGAAGTTCAAGTATGACAAAATGTAGAATCCACCGTGATGAATTTAAAAAGATTGATGATGATTCAGAAGAGACTGATCCACAACTGATTGGATCACAGATGTATCTGGTTAACACGAGACTTGATTCATGCCATGCAGTGAATGTGTTTAGTCATTTCATGAGTCTACTGGGACAAACTCACTAGACAACAGCAAAACATGTATTAATATATATACGAGGCACATTTGGATATGGCATGAGATATGCCTCCAAAGTGAACTTCAGTTTGCAGGATATGTCGATTCAGATTGAGCAAAAAGTACAGTGGACCGGAAGAGAACATCCAGTTGATGTTCTACCATAAAATTTGACATGGTTTCCTGATGCAGTAGGAAACAAAACTCTGTGGCCTTGAGTACCATAGAGGCAAAGTATATAGCAGTGACTGTGCGAAGAAATGTGGCTTCACAAGCTTCTAACATATTTACTTGACCATGAGATGGATCCTATGATGATAACCAAGAGTCATGTATAAAGCTCCTTGAGAACCCAGTGTTTCCTGATGGATTGAAACACGATGAGATGAAATATTCTTATATCGGAGATATGATGTAGAGGAAAATCATAAACATGCAGTAACTTCCTACACATGAGCAGATTGCAGACATCTTCACCAAACTAACTTGGTGAAGAATGCCTCCCTAGTTGAGAGGGAGTATTGATGACTCCAGCCAAGACAAAATTCAAAGTACATCCGTGTGAGACTTGGCATGATGAAGAATGCCTCCTTAGCTGAGAGGGAGTGTTGATGATTGTAGTTATGTGAGAAATTATCCATCTTACAAACCTGTGAGATGTGGATCATTGAAACCAACCTGTGAGATGTGGATCATTGAAGCCATGTGAGATACTCTCCATCTTGCAAACATGAGAGAAATCCCCTGAAGAGGGTGTGTGGTTCCTATCTGAAACAGAGCTGGAACATAGAGATGACCTCCTCCATACAGAGAGTTGAGAAGAACTTCATTTGATTCTCTTGTGTAATGCGGTGAGAAAGGTGATCTACGGAGTTGGACGTGCTTGTGGCTAAGCACAAGGTGAACGTGTGAAATCCCAAAGTGTTGGGTGCATCGTCATGAGAACAGAAACAAAGATGATGTATTAGCCTCCTCTGAGTATAATAGTTGATGAGAAACTCCATATGACTCTCTTGTGTAATGCAGTGGGAAATAAGATCTGTTGAGTGGACATGCATGTGGATGATCATAGGTGAACGTAATCCTAGTGGTTGAGCACTAGTGAAGAAGTGGTTCTTCTGTTTAATGCAGTGAACCAAAGATATGGAAATCCCTATGAATGTGCCCCTAGTGGATGAGCACTAGTGAGTGTAAAAAATCCCTTGCTATATTGTTCAAGAGTCAAACATGCATGTAACCCTAATAGTAATGTAAAGGGTACAGGTCGGCCCCACCTTAATGTGACTAGTAATTAATGTAAAAGATAATTAATCTGGTTAATATTAATTATATTATAAGTTAGTGAGGTCAGCCCTATTGTGCCAATAGACACTTATGTTGACAGGTTAGGTTAGTATAAGTAAAGGTAAATTCCCCATTGAGGAATCATATCTTTCAAGTGAGTTTTGAAATTTCAGCAAGTACACCTTCTTGGGAAAATTTTGCACCTCTCTTGGGCGCTAGTCTTCTAGGGTTTGAGCACCCTCTTGTGTGCTAGGTATTTCTTGGTGGTGAAGGTCTTTCTCTTGAAGAATATAGCAAAGGATTTGGTTGGGTTTTCTTCCCTTGTTAAGAAGGTTTTCCCATGATACTTCTTGTGTTCTTGTGCATGGTGCTTCTTCTTGTGATCTTGGTTGATGCAACAATAATGGTTATGGTTAAATGCTAAAAATGGAATGAACTTCATGCTTAACCTTGCTCATTGAAAAATCAACAACTTCAAAACAAAAATTATTGAAATGAGGAGCTTAGGAAGTCTATATGAAGAAAATATAATCCCACTTGTATTGATCATAATAATGTCTTTTGCCAAAATCCAGTCACCCTTCTTGTGACCCACACCCAATTGTAGGAAGGGTTGGATTTACTTAGGGAAACCTTTTGGGCCCTTTCCCTATTATGGTTGTGAATGAAATGAACATGAAGTTGTTTATGAAATTAAACATGGAGGATCCTAGTTCACTCTTTTTTACCCATTGAAACCAACCAATGCACCTATTATCCCTTGCCATCTTGGAACTATTATACCCCTAGGTGAGATATACTAGGGGTAGTGGAACAACTTGGAAATCTTAAAATTGGTCAATTGATGTCTCATGTTTATGGATATGGCCTCAACATACCTAAAATAAGGGGTCAAGTGACCATGGAAGAGGTAGAAGATGTCCATCATACTTTCATCTACCAAGGAATTGCATCCCTTCCTAGAATAAGGGTGAAAAATGATATGAACTACTGGACCAACTTAGGGAAATTGTTGGTTCTAAAGCAAATCTCTTATTGTGTAACAATATTTGTAACATGGATTTATTTTTTTTATCAAACAAGCCACGGTACATATTCCTCTGTATTTCTAGGCACAACAGTGTAGTTACTATAGAGGTTTCTAGCATGGTGGAGACAGATTTGTCTATGGTTTGGAAAATTTCAAGTTTTCCATCTGTAAACAAGACATACCAAGTGGTAGGATTCTAGTGTTCGGCATGAATCTCCATGACCTTAGGGAATGGGTTAGTATTAGGGACAATGTGCTAAGCCAACCTCGAGGCCTAATAAGGGATACTTCCTTCTCCTTGTACAAATCTATTGTATGTGGCCCCAATCAATTGGTGGGGAAGAGTATCAAACTTGGTGAATTCATCTATGAAGGATGGTGGCTCTAGGGAAGACACATCACTGATGTATTGATAATGGAAAATGGACTAGGAAGAGGATTCTTCAGAGAAATTCTTAGCAAACTTTGAAATTGTGTATAGGAAACTCGGAAATAGAAAAAGATATAGATAGACCATGGATAAAACTTAGTTAGTAAATGATAGCACTAGATTTTGACCAAAGGATGGTAGCTTCAAAAGGTTGCCGGCTCCAAATTGGATTAGCGGTAGCAAGAGTTGATTTCAAGCTTCTAAATTTTCACTAGAGCTCGTTCCACTTAAGTTCCTTGTGCAAAATGAGATGGGAAGGAGCTTCCCCTATGTTTAATGGTGAAAAATGACTTTGTATGGGACTTAACTCTACATGTTGCTCCATAAATGGAAAGCTCATACTTATGCCAGTGATTTTCTCTTTCATGGCAGGACATGGGGAAAATTTCTACTAGTGGGGAATATTTAGTTCGAGGATCAATGGAATTATTTCCTAGGGGTGGATCCTAAATTCCCTCTATGCATATATTCTTCATCTATAACACCGCCATTTTTAATATTAGACAATGGGTTCCATGTGAAGCATTGCTAGTCATCAATCTCATGATTTGGATTAAATATCAACCATTCATGGTGCCTTGTTTGTGGATACTTAACTCTCCATGTTTCTCCATAAATGGTAAGATCATACTTATGCCAATGATTTTTAATTTAATGTCAATATATGTGGAAAATTTCGACTATCAAAGAAGATGTAGTCCCTAGGGGCCCAATGGAATCATTTCCTTGGGGGATATCCCAAATTTCACGCAGGTGCATATTCTTCATCTGATGTGCCAACATTTTTAATACTAATATGGCGGTGCCCTGTGGAGGCTTGATGGTTGTTGATATCATCGTTTAGACTAAAATTCAATTGTTCATGGTGCCCTAGTTTCCATCATCCCTTGATCAACCCACCTACCTACAATGAATTTTAAGCTATTGATCTGATCTAGTGGAGCAAATCTCAATCATTTGTGGTGATTCATTTTATCATATCAACCATCCTTATTATTCCCCAAGATGAATTTTGAATTGTTTATTTGAATGAGTGGGGAAAATCTGAGTCATTTGTGATACTTTATCCTTACCAACACATCAATCAGTGTATATCCCACAATGCAATATGGATCGCTAATCTAAATTGATGGGGTCAAGATCCATCATCCCTGGCCCTTTAGGTTCATTGGGGCTCCAATTGGATTACCTCCATGTGACTCATCATAGACCATATATTTGATTAGGTGGAGAAGATCTTAGTCATTCATAGAACTTTGGTTCAATCCAACCCACGATTGGTTTGCTTCCTAGCAAGGAATTTTGAACCATTGATCTCATTGGATGGGGCTAATCCCATCCATTCACAACATATTGAACCCTTTTGAACCCCAAAAAAATTGATCCCTGTAAGATGTTGTGAGTCATTGGTCTAAACTAGTAGGGGGGATCTCGGCTATTCATGACACTTTAACTATTACTGGACATTGATGAGCCTATTCCCCCCATGAGAAGATATGGATCATCGATCTGGGATGGTAGGGTTAAAATCCACCATTCACAGACTTTTAGAATTTTCATAGCCTCAACGAAATTGACCCCCACAAGGATCTATGGTCTGTCAATTTGTTGAATATAAATCAGTACCCTTGTGGGCACACATTTCTAAGTTAGATTTATCTTGAAAAATCATTTTTTTAGAGAAAAAATCACTGCTAATATGGGCACAAATATGAGTTAAACACTTTTTCCAAACCAATTTTGTGGTGGAAAAATTGTTTCCCTTATGGGCACCATTTCTAGGCTTGTTTTTCTTATCTAAATCAATTTGTATTAGTGGAAATATCATTTCCCTTGCAGGAAAAAATATGATTTGAATAGTTTTCATAGTAGTTACGTGTGGTGAAAATACATGGTAGAGTCATGGTTGTAGCAACAATTATATAAGATTTATGGGCCATTGAAACCAAGGCCAAAGTTGCCAAAGAATCTACATCTACATGCCATAGTTCCATGGATGGTGGATTTGTCTCCAAAGACTTCTTCTCCTTGAATTGAAGCTTGTCAATGGGAAAAAAAATCACTACCGTGACCATAGCTCATATCTATGTCTTAAATTATATTCCATTAAGACAATTTATAGATTACATTCTTTGGATGGCATAAGGGGCATTCATGGTTGTATGAGTTCATATTTTGGAATATTTGATAGCTATTGATAACAATGGATTCTGTAACAATGGGCTACATGATCATGTTTTTCTTGTATTCATTAGAAGCATTTATAGATTTTTACTTTGTGTGCAGCTTCTAAGACTTAGAAGCATGATTTGGTAACTCATAATGGTAATTGTGAATATTGTTGGTATAAAGATGAACTCCTATAGACTTGAAATATTATTGGCATTAATGGTATATGAATTTTTTTTGGGAGTAGCCTAACTCATTAAATAAATCCGTTACTTTGGATTCCAAATAAGTATGAAGAAAAATCAATATTAAAGAAATCCTTTACTTTGGATGCCAAATAAGTATGAGGAAAAATCAATTTTAAAGCAAGACTAAAAAGAATGCATAATGGTAATTGTGAATATTGTTGGTATAAACATGAACTCTTTTGGACTTAGAAATATTTTTGGCATTAATGGTATACAACTATCTTGTTAGAGTATCTTAACTGTTAGGCAGCAGAAGCATAAACTTAACAAGATTTAATGGCAAAGAAAATAAAACCAAGGACAAGCCAAACACAACAGCAATCGCACAATTGACATAGTGATTTACGTGGAAACCCAATACAGGAAAAACCATGGGGCAATGATAATCGGTATTTTTATTATTCAAGGGAGAATTACAATAGTCAATCACAGGAATACAACCATCCTCTCCTATCTTACCACACACTGCATGCATCCGTATTGTGTCTTCACACCTTTATGGGTATGCTAGTTATATATGATCTGATAGATAGTTAGACGAACTGATTACAACCCGATCCACTAATTACACAACCTGTTCACTGAAGAGTGCATGCATGCACATTCTAATTTTAGTTGATGTGCATGATACCGCATGGGAAATTAGTTGGTACTTTTTCAACAATCTCCACCTTGACAACAATTTACCTGATATATCATGCCCAAGTTTATTCATCACCTTTCATGCAAACCAAGAGAAGACAAACACCATTACAGCTCCACAAATTCTCTAACAGTTTTTTTACATGAGCATGCATGCACAATTCGCTCCAATATGGACCATTTTGCCTCCATCAATAACCTATCTTATAAACTGATGCACTTGTCCCATTTTGATACGTTGGATTGTTAGTCAAATGCACAACGCTTTGACCACCACAGAACACCTCATTTGTACTTGTCCAAACTTACCCAATAGATCCTTTCATTCTGGCAAGACATAACCTGAGGTAGGTCTCCTCTTGTCCAAATCTCATGAAACATAGTCGCATACTAAATCATTACAACCACTATAGGTGATACTTGTGTTGTTGTGCTACTAAGATATTGAAGCACCCATTTCCATGCTCTTTACATGGTTTTGTCGTGTGCCCACTGACAACACCAACTACATGCGAAATATTGACCATTTCCCATCACAATCATCAAACTTCCTACTAGCATACAATACTCGAGACATATAACCCTTTTCTTCTTCATTAGTTAGGACATAAACCTTAAGAAAACTTACAATGGAAAGCCAAAGGGATTTTACCAGTTTCACATTATTGATATCGAATTTCCTAAGTATCTTCACCACATACTTATGTTGTGATAACCAAGCTTACCATCCTTCCTGTCTCTGTGTATTTCCATGCCCAAGATTTGTTTTGATACTCCCATATCCTTCATATCAAATATCCAAACCAATTGAGCCAACATGTTGATCTAAAACATGCTTGTGCTTGCTACAAGCATAACATTTAACACCAAGATAATAAATATACCATAAACACTATGGTTATACTCACTTCTTGTAAAATTTGGCTTACCATGAAGAAACCAAACATCTTGTACCATTTTCCTAGCATGCTTGCCATACAATGATTCTTGAGTTTGCAAACAAATCTTCTGTTGTGATTATGAACTAACCTTTATGGTTGTTCCATATACATCCCCTTTTCCTAAAAACTCCATATAAAATTCCAAAAAACTCCATATAAAACAATTTTAACATCTAGTTGTACTAACTCAAGATCAAGTAACACAACTAGTCCTAAAACAACATGAATAGAAACAAGCTTTTAACAACTGGTGAAAAACTTTCATGGAAATCAATACCTTCCAAATACCCTTCTGTTGTCATTCATGCTTTGAATCTTTCATCTTTTTACTATGTTTGATTTTATAAAAGGAGATTCATCAAACACTGCATCTTTGTCCATGATGATTATGTGGGTAGTAGGATCCCACATTCTGCATCCCTTAACATCATCACCATATCAAAGATCTACCTGTTTTAGCTTAGTCTTACTTAGAATGCTGATAAAAAATGTAAGCATCACAACCAAATGATTTCATATTTTTGAGTAATCACCAGATGCATGTTCATACCTCTTCTGAAATCTTCCATTCTTTTGCAACTGATGGTGACCGAGTTACCAGATAAAACAACCACTTATGCCCACAACTATTATTGCAACTTGGCATTACTGAACATGCCCTTTCGATCCCAACTTCCTTGCAATAATTTCTAAGTTGCATGGATATGAACCTACCTTCATCATATATTCTCAAACACTTAATTGACCTGTCAATATTCATTTTACTACAAAACACATCAGTCTTTCTAACTTGGACACGCTACTCCACCTAGAACTTTACATTCGAACAACTTTGACCATATCCAGCCAAGCCAACCCAAGTGAACCTTTGCCACTCACCTCCAGGAACTTCACACTGGAGTCTTAGTGCTCCACCTTAACATGAACATTCCCTTGACCAAACCCGACCAAGTAATGCCTTTCTAACTTGGACACACTGCTCCACCTAGAACTTTACATTCGAACAACTTTGACCATATCTAGTCAAGCCAACCCAAGTGAACCTTTGCCACTCACCTCCAGGGACTTCACACTGGAGTCTTAGTGCTCCACCTTAACATGAACATTCCCTTGACCAAACCCGGCAGTAATCCATCATCGCTTACCTCCAGGCCCATTTACAATGGAGTTCACCAATCCATGAACGCAATACCATGGGCTACCCAAAAAACCATATGCGTTGACCTAAAAAACCAAATTTAACTCATTAACTCTTTCACTGAGTCAAGGCTAACTTACAACTCCAAGGTTTCTTTCTCAACTTCAAACTTCCAACTCTACACTTTTTCCATTAACACACACCTCCCCAAAAAAACTAAGATTATAAAATAAAGCTTTCTTAATATGAAGGATTAATGGCATTTCAAGACTGAACCCCAAAATATTAAAGTAAAAAATTTAAAACAAAATAAATATTTAATATATATTTACTTAAAACCTTTTACCACAAACAAAATGCATCCACCTTAATATATATTTACTTAAAATCATCCACCCATTTATTTTAAAAACATCCTCCATCCATTAATTTACCAAGGCGATCCTCCCATGTGCATAATAAAAAAGGATTCTTCATGTGCATAATAAAAAAAGGTTTTCTTTGATACCTTGTGCAGACGACTTTCCAAAAGTTATCATACCTAGTGACAACACTTTCCACGTCTTTCCATAGTCATCTCTCTATGCATAAAAAAATTCGCCATTCATTACCATGACTTTCTATGAGTGAAAAATAGAGGCTTTTCAATCTGAACACTGCACGAAACTCTCTCCACGAGTTTATCGCTCCACGAAACTCTCTTCCGCAAGCAAGCTCTCGTCCAATGGTTCTCTTGAACTCACACAAATCTGCTCGGTTTGGTTAACCTGCTTTGATATTAAGAGACTAGATTCTCTTCTCCTTCCACTTGTTAGGCAGTGGAAGTATAAACTTAAAAAGATTTTCATGGTAAAGAAAATAAAGTTAAAAACAAATTAGATACAGCAGCAGCCATCATACAATCGATAGGGTGATTTACGTGGAAATTTAATACAGAAAAAATCGGGGCAATGATAATAGGTATTATTATTATTTAAGGGAGAATTACAATAGCCAATCACAGGCATACAACCATCATCTCCACTCTTACCACACACCACGCTCCTCTATATTGCGTCTTCACACCTCTACAAATATGTTGATTATATAAGATCTGATAAACAGTTAAACTAACTGATTACAACTAAATTTACTAATTACACAACATGTTCACTGAAAAATGCATGCATACACATTCCAAATTTAATTAATGTTTGGTACTTTTTCAACACTAACCCATTAAAGAAATCTTTTACTTTGGATTCAAAATAAGTATGAAGAAAAATCCATTTTAAAGAATGACTAACCTTTTAATACTAACCTTTTAATACTCTCGTTAATTTTGGTTGCTCCATTATTAATTTTTCATAATTCATGATAAAATAAATGGTAATAATTCATGATAAAATAAATGGTACATGGATGGGAGCAGAAATTGTGTTGAGCTTGATGGCTCCTATCCTAGTCACATCTCAATTTACATTGAGAAAACCAATGAGTTAAGAATCTATAAGTAAAGTAATAAATGCCTCTAAAAGATTGCATTTGATACTTATGTGTATTACATGTGGTTGATAGCTACAGCAAGTAGTATTATATGTAAGAATTTTAATAGAGATGGCCCCCATCTCTCGAGGGTGAATCTTAATAATTTATTTTATTATTATACTAACTTAACTATACTTAATTTAATTATTAACATTATTAAATTATTTACTAACTTATACAAATAACTTAATTACTAATTAATCTAATTATTTATTTATTATTAATTATCTTATTAAAATAATCTAATTAATATTTTTTATCCTAAGTTTGTTTATGCAGGGATGAGTGATGGGCAAGATATAGTCAATAGGATAAATGGACAAGGGAGTGAGTGGGGCATAGATGGATGAAGGATGCAACAGGGTGATGAAGGATCAGGTGAAATGGATGGAGGGGGAAATGGAATCAACCGAGCCCAACAAGCCAAATGTCTCCATCATGGGAGCAACGCCAAATAAGCAGCTGAAGAATCAAGTTACCTATGATTATAGGACCCCAACACGAGTTACCAATATGTGAGAAAATTTTCTTAGCTTGATTTGATAACCTTGAACATTCTTGGTGGAAAATTATGGTGTATAGATGTGGAAAAAACAAGTCATCTATCATAGCATAAGATTTATTTTATTTGTTTTCCAACAACATGCTGAAAATAAATATGAACAGGGGCCTTCGACACATGCCAACTTATATTCATCTTGGAAAACAAATTTTGGGCACACATGACATCCAATAAGTAAGAATCCATGTAGAATGTAGGAACCTCACCTAGCTGAGGGTTTTGAGCTTGCTCAATTCTACTACTGAGATGCTTGGCGATGATGGACCTCCAATTAAACATCTTCTTGGTAGTGGCCACTGTGTAAGACAACAAAACTCATGCTTTGGTAAACCATGAGAAATCCTTTTCCCCATACAATCGACAAATCATAATCATGATATACATGTAACAATCCCACAAACCCATTACAATGTACCACCCAAAGATCAATTGAAAAATTTATCGTGTTCTTTCCACCAACTGACTACGATTTTGCTTACATCATGCTATCTATGAAATGCTATTACAAAATTAGTGCTTAGTGACACTTTTGGTTTAGATGGATTGTAGTATTTATTGATTTCCAGGGGAAGAAATTTCCCTGCACAGTACCCCTGCTCACCATTGATTATACAATTCTTGCTATCAACATGAATGATAATCCATTCCAACACTTCTATGCAAGGAAAAACTAGATCCCTCGTTGCAACTATATGCAACTGAGAATGACAAATGTTTGGGAAAACCATATCATCCATTGCTTTGACAGTAGGGTCATTGTGTGGTGTCGACTTGGGGTAGTCTTCATCCCCAATCTTAATGAATAATTCATTCCATGTAGGTAATCGAACTTTTGTTCCAGTGGTTGGTTCAATGTCCCTATATAAAGGTGGTTGCACAAAAACCTTCTTTAAAGGTAATATAATTATTGACTCCAAGTTATTTGCTAGTTATGCACCTTCTGCTAGTGCTAGTGTGGATGCTTCCCCTATTTCTATCCCTTTTCGTTTTGGCATTTTTGGTGACTTCCTGGTGGAGGTTCTTCTTGGTGGTATTGTTCCTATAATGAAACTAACCATTGATATAATGAGTTATGGAATGGTATCAGTCCTGAGAGAGGTGATGTTAAAGAAATTTGTATGAACCTACAAAAGATGACAGTTAACAGAACTGAGTATGATTAGAAAACATTTACCAGAGTCGAGGATGCATATAACTGAAATTATATTGTTAATTACACCCTTTTTTATTAAAAAACACATTGATTGATCAATAGTTTCAGAACATTATTTTTTTAATGATGAACACTTGAGGTGAAAGAGATACGAGAGAATGGTCTTGGAGTTGAATCATCCACTGGTTTGGTATATACTTCTCAGCGCACTAGGAAACCAGCTCCTTGTAGTCAAAAATTTCAGGAACGCAGCCTACACGAGGAATTATGGATGTCTATATTACTTCCTTCTTAGCAGAAGGGGATGAATAATAAGAGTACGCTCTAGACCACTGAAAGTTTTGGTCCTCTCATCCAAAAATGTTCAAAGTATCTCCACAGAAATTTTGTCGAGCTACTGTTGTAGGAGCGTTCTTTTGATCCAGATAATATTTGAAATGAGGGCTTGAGAGATATAATATAATCTTCCACAAATCATCATTTAATGTGGTTTAATGAGAAATCTCCTCGATCCCTTCACCTATTAATGACAATATTTACGAGACCTGCATAATGAGTTATTAGCATTAAACCATACTAAATGTGTATAGGATTTAAAACCCAATATCTTCTTAACAACGTATGGTCCAATCCAGAGTGCTTTGAACTTTGTATGCATGGACGGTTTCTCCTTGGCCTTGTTCCAAAGTACCACCATCTCTCCCTTCTGGAAATTATTTACAGTTGTTCTCTGATCAAAATATCTTTTGACGCTATGTTGCCTATGAGAAGTTTGATTCAGGACTTTGCTTCATTCCTCTTCCAACTTCAACAACTGATTGACTCTCCTCTGGGTGGGTGAACTGTCTTCTGTATATTCGATATTAACCATAGAGATCAATGCATTGAGCTCGATACTAATCATCATTTTCGCTTCCTTCCCATAAACCAATATATATGGAGACATCTCGGTGTTATCCTTCAGAGTCGTTATGCTTGCCCATAGCGCATCTGAAAGCTTCATATGTGAATTCATTTGGTTCTTCTCAATGGTTTTCTTTAGTATTTTCACAAGTGTTTTGTTTGTGGATTCGGAAAGGCCATTACCTTGTGGATAATAATTCGATGATTGACCCATGATAATTCCATATTCTCCACAAAACTCTGTAAAATTCGACCCAATGAAAATCAAACCATTGTTTGTGATAAATTTATGAGGAACACCAAATCTTGATAGAATATTGTCTTTGAGGAATTTAATCATTTCTTCATAATCATCCATATTTAACGCCATCGCCTCTGTCCATTTCATGAAATAATTTGTAGTCGTGAAGATTTACATATGCCCTTTGCTAGAATTCAAATTAATTGGCCCGAAAACATCAAGTCCCCATTAGGTGAATGTTTGCTCCACAATTACGGGCTATAAGGGCACTGTGGATCTCTTCATCTTTCCTGAAAATTGCTGGAAGGACACACATTTCCTTATCATGGCATACGAGTCTCTGAAAATTGATGGCCAGTAGAATCCATCCCTTATTAGCTTGTGGGCAGTGGCAGTAGGGGAAAAGTGTCCACCGCATATTCCTTCATGGAATTCTTTTATCAGTTCTCAGGCTTGATTTTCATCAACGCATCTCTAGTATACCATCATAATTTCTCATGAACAGTATGTCAGTAATCAGCACATATTGGTTCACCTTCATATTTAATGTTCTTCGCTCCTTTGAGTTCATGGTGACAAGAAACTGCCCGGACCTTAAGTAAAATATAATATCTCCGTACCATTCTGAATCAGCTAATGGTTCTCCGAATGAGATTGAAATCATCCCATCGACTGAATCTCCATTCGCGATGAGCTTGCATAAACCTCACCCTTTGATTTCTTTTAAATGTTTAATCTTGATATCATATTCTTGTATCTTTTCCAACCAGTTAGCCCATTTTCCTTCTCTCGACTGTTGATTTAGAAGCATCTTCACTAGTGATGAGGGAACATAAGAAATAATATGGGAGTTTAATATATACGTCGAAAGTGTGCTACTGCTTTTACAAGAGACAAGGTTTTCTTCTCCAATTTTGAATAACTCAACTCATAGTCGTGTAGGGTTTTTCTCATAAAAATTATTGGCAGTTTTTCTCCTTTACTATATTTCTGAGTGAGAATGGATGCAACAATTGTCTCTATAGCAAATGAATAGATGATGAAATCTCTTTGGAAGTCTATACTAATGAGGACATGAGAAATGGTGATTGTTCCTTTGATATTTTTGAACGCCTCTTGAGTATCTATTGTCCATTCGAACCTCTGCTCCTTTTTTAGCAACAAATTGATCGACTTTATGATGCTTGCGTAGTTGGGAACAAATCTTCCCACAAAATTGATTTTGTCGAAGAACGATTGGACTCCCTTTTTGGATGTCGAGGGGTTGAGCTCATTTATTGCTTTAACTCTTTTTGAATCTATGTAAATCCCTTCCTTCCATACAATATGGCCCAACAGTTTTCCTTGAGTCACTGCGAACATGCATTTCTTTGGATTTAGAGATACACCATATAGTCTACATATTTCAAAAACCTTTCTTAAATTATGGATGTGCTCATCCCTTTTATTTGAACGCACTACCAAGTCATATTGATAGTCTTCAATAAAATTTCCTATCAACCCATTGAATGCATGATCCATGTCCCTTTGGAATGTGGCTCCAGCATTCTTCAAACCAAAGGGCATTCTAGCATATGCATATGTCTCCCACGGTGTAATAAATGTTGTCTTTGACCTATCTTCCTTGGCCACCAAGACCTAGTTATACCCAGAAAACCCATCCAATATGGACATGCAAACTGATCCACTAACTTGTTGTAGAAGAAACTCCATATTAGGTAAAGGAAAATTATACTTTATGTTTTCTTTGTTAAGGTCTCTAAAGTCAACACACATCGAGATTTCCCCGGTCTTTTTTCTTACATTCACTGGATTTGAAATCCAGTCTGAATGTCTGGTGGGACAAATTATCCATGCCTTCTTCAATTTCTCCAATTCAATATTTACCATAGGTTTCAGCTTGGGATTCATCATCCTTAATTTTTGTTTCACTGGCTTTGCTTCTTCCCTCAAAGGAATGATATGTTGGAATATAGTTTTATCATAGGCTTTCAAATCATCATAGGTCCAAGCAAACACATCAATATATTCTTTGAATAAGGAAATATATTGATCAATTTCCTCAGTGGTACAATCAACTCCCAAGTTGACATACTTCGGGGAACTGTCAATTCCAATATTGACTTTTCTCATTTCTTTCACTTTTCGAACTGGAATTTCTTCAATGATATTCTTAGCATGGTCATCTTTCCTAAACAAAGATTCAGCTTGTATGCAATATTTGGGGATAGCAAACGAGCGATCGTCTTCATCATCATCATGATTTAAAAAAAAATCCATCTATTCATCGTTCTCAAATACTTGCAAGTACTCAATGTTATCGGGCATGGATGGTCGGAAAGCTCTTTCTACCTAGAAATACATTTTTTCTTTGGACATCATCTGGGTTTGACAATGATGCCACCAAGGCTAGTGAATCTTCCTTGTGATTCTCATCCCTTGGAATGAAAGAAATGTTGAAAGAATTGAAAGATTCCATCAATTCGTTAACTCTTTTGAAATATAACTTAAGTCTTTCCTTTTTTATTTTATACCTCTAGATAACTTGATTGATGACCATCTTTGAGTTGCCAGTTGCAATGAGATGTTCTATTTTCATTTCCTGGGCAAGGATCATCCCTGAATCAAAGCTTCATATTATGCCTCGTTATTTGTGCATGAAAACTCTAGTCTTACAGCATGTGGATGCATAATCTTACTTGAAATCAAAAGAACAATTCCAAATCCATTCCTAGATTTTGAATAGGCTCCATTGAATGAAATCCTCCAGTAGCCTTCAAACAAACACTCTTGATTCTCGGCGTCTTTAACTTGCTCTAGGATTTCGTTATGCTCCATGTCTAGGATAGCATAGTTTCCAATCCCGGCATCTATGTAATCCTCCATCAATTCATTGTCCTTCTTCTTGAAAGAGAAGGGTTTTCTAGGTTCACAGGGTACTTTAATCATCACTCCCTCTTTGACTGGTAGCATCATACAACTTCCATCGTTCATTATATATCCACCAATCATGGATGTCCAATCTCTTCCTAGAACAACTCCATATGCTGGAGGAAGTTCTACCACAATAATATTAAAAAATGTAATGATATGGGGGGTTGTTGTAATCCAAGCATAAAATTCCTTGATTTATCCATAAGCTAGCACTTTTCTAGAATCAATTGCATATATGCTTTCACCGGTTTCCTAATACTTAGTGCAAGTCATGCCCAATGCCGACATATTTTCGCCGGTTTCGGGCCGACATATTATCGTCGGGCCGACATATTTCCGGGACGACATATTTCCGGGACCACATGATATTAGGTGGTTTTCGGCACATGGTTTTTGTCGATGGTTTTCTATTTCCGGTTAAGGAATTAGGGTTTTGGACTAATCCAGGTCATTGGGTTAGGGTTTTGGATGTCGTTGACTCCTATATGTATATTGTATTGTAAACAATGTAACACAATGTGTATCAATATAATATATGTTGGCTTTCCCGGTTTGGGTTTCCAGGTGAAAAATCTCTGTGTAATGTTTGTATTTGCCATTGTATCTTTTCTGTTCTTTTCTGAATATCAGTTTGCAGTAGATATTGTACAAGGTTAGAATTTACACTTCTCCTAGAAATGTATGGATAAATGAAATGATAAAACCCACTGTTAACATATGTTCCACAAAGATTCGATTAGGATCAAACCCTCTAATATTTTCAACGTACTTGAGATTCAAGTTGTGGAAGTGGTTTTTGAATTCATCAATTTTGTTCATATTTCTAAATACAAAATCCCCAACTTTCCAAGGCAAAGGTATGAATTGTTTTTTTCATTTTTCGTGAAAAAATTGCAGCCAAAAGTTATATTTCCTTGCGACTTCTGTAACAAACATTCTTTCGGATATACAGCATGGAAGAAAGGCAGGATTTTCCTTAGAACCGAAAATCCTAATAACGTTGTAATCTTCCATTTTCCCCAAATTCCCCTTTTTGTTCAGAAATTTACTGGCCTAAGCGGATATTCTTGGGGTATCCTTTCTGAAAAACAATTCTTTAAGAACGGAGACAAAGTCCTTGAAAACTTCATAAAAATGTAGGGAATATTTGTGCCTCCATAAATCTTGGTACCAAAAGGTCACGGGGTCAAATTCACAATTCACCTTCTTGCATATAGACAATCTAGGGAAATGACAATAATGCGCTATCGTGAAAACCAAATAAGAAGACATAAAGAATTTCTTATCCTTTTTATACTGAGACAATTGGGAAGATATTTTAATGGAAATCAACTTCCCCCAATCAAAAATGGCATGCTCCTTGACAGTAAAATATAATATGTAAAGAATCATACGGGAAATGCTAGCATTATTTTCTTGGCCCGTAACTCTGGTGAATAACCAGGCAATTTCCCGAAATGGGTTTTTGAACAAGATGACCTACAATATTGTAATATCTTTAGGGATGGTCGTGGGATTCTCCAAGAATTCGGGTAAGAGGTCCAGGCCGCTGTCGTTTTTTTCAAGAACTCTCTGCAATATTCACCTTTGAAGGTGAGTGTTGGCTCTCGGACTCTCAGCATTTTACGAAACACTTCAGGTGAAAGAGAGACAGGAGAATGGTCTTGGATTTGAATCATTTGTTGGTTTGGTATATACTTCTCATCGCACTAGGAAACCATCTCCTTGTAGTCAAAAACTTCAAGAACGCAGCATGCACGAGCAATTTTGGGTGTCCAAATTACTTCCTTCTAAGCAGAAGGGGATGAATAATAAGATTACTCTCTAGACCACTAAAAGTTCTGGTGCTCTCGTCCAAAAATGTTCAGAGTATCTCCGTAGAATTTTTGTCAAGTTATTTCTTCCATAAGTTGACGGGAGTGATCTTTTGATCCAAATAATATTTGAAATGAGCACTTGAGAGATATAATATAATCTTCTACAAATCATGCTTTAATGTGGTTTAATGAGAATCTCCTCAATCCCTTCGCCTATTAATGACAATATTTACAGAACCTGCATAATGAGTTATTTGCATTAAACCATACTAAATGTGTATTGAAAAAAGCATGAAGGTGGCAGGGATGGATGGGAGAAAATAGAATTTGGGATTTTCGTGAGCCCACCAACCCGTGAACCTGCAACTACAAAAGGTCAAAAATTGGCTAAGTGTTGTGATGCAATCGGATGGACTCAGCATAGGATAAATGAGATACTTCGAAGCTTGGGGATTCTGATGGTGAAAATGTAGATCGCGGATCTTTTGGATACAAAATGTATATCACGAAACATGGGATATGAGAGTTTGACCCCACCAACCCGGGAACCCGCGACTGCAGAAACGGCTATGTATGGGATAATGTGGTGATTGGTTGGACTCAATATGTGAGAGTGTGGATTGGAGATGAGGATTCGCGAGTGCGCCAACTCGGAAACCCGCGAACCCACCGTTTTGAAAAAACGACTAAGTATAAAAACTAGAAAGGGAGAAAATAAGGGGAAAAAGGAAAAGGGAAGACTGGGTAAGTATAGAAGAGGTAAAAGAAAGGAAGAAAAGAAGTTGGGAAAATAGAAAAGGGGAGGGAAATTTCAGAAGTGGGAATTTATCTCAACAAGAGTTTCAAAACATTTTCTCTGAGCTCCAATAAGTGAACAAAAGCATGTCGTTGAAGTTGAGGGAATATTCTCAAAATATGCTTTCGAGGGTTGGTAAAAGTGTTGCAATAACATAATTTTTGCAACCTTTGATACACTTTTTTTCCGAGTACTAATAAGCGAAGATGAGTATGCCAAAAAGAAACAATTTTTAGAAGTGTCGAAATGGGTAGAAAGTGACTTGATTACCCAATGTTGATCATCAAAGCTCATTTAATATGAATTTAGCAATTAAAGTTAGCATTTAAACTAGAATATTTGTAGTATTTAATTGAAATGATTGATATCTCTCTCTAGATTTGGGCCTTGAGTCTTTAAATTTGAACTCGGATAATTGATTTCCTCATTTTCATTCGATTTTTGAGTGTTCATCATTAAAAAAATAATGTTCTGAAACTATTGATCAATCAATGTGTTTTTTAATAAAAAAGGGTGTAATTAACAATATAATTTCAGTTATATGCATCCTCGACTTTGGTAAATGTTTTCTAATCATACTCAGTTATGTTAACTGTCATCTTTTGCAGGTTCATACAAATTTCTTCAACATCACCTCTCTCAAGACTGATACCATTCCATAACTCATTATATCAATGGTTAGTTTCATTATAGGAACAATGCCACCAAGAAAAACCTCCACCAGGAAGTCACCAAAAATGCCAAAATGAAAAGGTATAGAAATAGGGGAAGCTTCCACACTGGAACTAGCAGAAGGTGCAGAACCAGCAAATAACTTGGAGTCAATAATTATATTACCTTTAAAGAAGGTTTTTGTGCAACCACCTTTATATAGGGACATTGAACCAACCACTGGAACAAAAGTTCGATTACCTACATGGAATGAATTATTCATTAAGATCGGGGATGAAGACTACCCCAAGTCGACACCACACAATGACCCTACTGTCAAAGCAATGGATGATATGGTTTTCCCAAACATTTGTCATTCTCAGTTGCATATAGTTGCAACGAGGGATCTAGTTTTTCCTTGCATAGAAGTGTTGGAATGGATTATCATTCATGTTGATAGCAAGAATTGTATAATCAATGGTGAGCAGGGGTACTGTGTAGGGAAATTTCTTCCCCTGGAAATCAATAAATACTACAATCTATCTAAACCAAAAGTGTCACTAAGCACTAATTTTGTAATAGCATTTCATAGATAGCATGATGTAAGCAAAATCGTAGTCAGTTGGTGGAAAGAACACAATAAATTTTTCAATTGATCTTTGGGTGGTACATTGTAATGGGTTTGTGGGATCATTACATGTATATCATGATTATGATTTGTCGATTGTATGGGGAAAAGGATTTCTCATGGTTTACCAAAGCATGAGTTTTGTTGTCTTACACAGTGGCCACTACCAAGAAGATGTTTAATTGGAGGTCCATCATCGCCAAGCATC
>ML822219.1:117377-136046 GCA_009831015.1 Picea engelmannii | reverse complement strand
GACCAGTTTGTTTCCGAGAGTGATTCCTGGGCAAAGGGAGATGAATTTTCAAAATTCGAGAGAGGTTTTTGTTCAGCATGGACTGAAGAACAAAAACCTCTCCAAGAATGTACACAGGTGTCATAATTTGTTATAATAGAAGCCATCTTTGAGCCCTATTTTTCAGGCTTCCATTTTTTCTTGTTTCCGCCATCATTTTACGGGCGCTGTTTCAACAAGATGGAGATGAAATTGGAGAAACGGAAGGAGGTTTTTACTCCAGATAGAATCATATACAATAAAATATTTCATTTTATACACAGATGTCACCGTTGAGGAGAAACAAATGTATGAGGTGTACCCCTATTCTTAGTAGATTCGGCCCAGATTTCAGTTTAGATATTTTAGGGATTTACTTGTTATTTTCGATCAGGATGATTGAATTTGATCTCCTGAGAATAAGGATTTTATTTTTTGTTTATATCTATGTTTTTAATAGAGTAAGAGGGGGTAGGATTATAGAAGCAGCAGTACCAGTGTTGTGATGTAAGCTCACGGTGAGCATGTTCTTGATCTCCAAGCAATAAAAACAAACTACAGGATTCTTGTGTTAAACACCCTGGTGATGTGTAATTTATTCATGTAATTGTTTTCCCTGTTTACACAATCACTTTTCTTTCTGAATTGTGAAATAGAGAAAGGAAGAACATAATTCGTTGGAATATACACTTTGTTTCTTAACTTTGGATAATTTAAATGTTTTCCTCTGATAGACAGGTGGGGAATTATTAATTGATTCCCATCTGAATCTTGATTTGTTTCATATCTCCTATTCTACTTTCCATTCAAAGCCCGGAGATCCATTTTTTTATCTACCTAGCCCTACAGTTTCATCTTACAGAAAAAGATTTGAATAGTTTGTTGTTGTGACTCCATTTCCCAATAGTCTCCCTTCTCGGTCTTTACTCCATTTCTCACAATCAAAACCATGTGCACTTATACCTAGCCTAATACATTCCCTAAAATAAAGATAAATTAGACAGAGAGAGCCCTCTTTGGGTCTTGGAGGGATAGATCTTGGACTCCAAAGCGGTTTGTGGTTATCCCTGCCGATTTCCTCCTTAGCCTGGGAAATTACAGGGTGATAACAACTCATACATTGAAGAAAAACATACCTAGCTCGGGATTTTCGGAGAAATTGGCCCCCCTCACTTATTTCCCACATATGTCCCAAATAATTTTGTGCTTAGAGATATTTTCTATCAGACTATTCTTCAAGCTTTAATACTTCTCTGGTCAAATATTAGAAGACAACTTTCATTCCTTATGGTTTCTAGCTTGGGTATTACTTTTGTATAGACACCTTGCAATCCAAGCATGAGGGTTTGAGTCATGTGGAGTATAGGTTTGACCCTCGAAGATTCAAAAGACTATTGACGCTTAAAAGCGCAATGTTGGATACTAAGCTCGCAAATGATTTCCAAGCTTCATTATTTAATTATATTAATAATATACTAGTAGGTGGGACCCTTTATTTAACTTATGGCACTTTTATGGAGAAGCGGCACTTATATTTTGTTTGTCTATGTATTGGTTGCAACACAGTTTATACTGCTCATTTGCTTCAAATCATGGTTAAAATTCTTATGACAATATGTTGAGGGAAAGGTGATTAAAACAAGGAACAATGTGGTTTTGATTCTCTCTCGCGAAATATGATAATGTTGCCTTTTGGATGAAAGAATTACACTCCATTTTTAATTCTGATATTGTATATTGTCCATAGAAAAGTTGGGTAACCACCTCGACCCTTGCTACTATTTTTATGTGCATTGGTTTGAATTGCAAATTGGTTGTGTTCCTAGAAAGTTTTCATATGAGAAATATGGATAGTGGCAAGGGGTGGTGCACTTTGGAATATCGTGCACGTTTACAAATTATAACATGGAAAGTTTGGAATATTTGGTTGTATTAATGGTTTTGAATGTTAATGGTGTGGTGATATGGTTAGTAGGCTTGGCTCGTACTAATACATGAATTAAAATATGAAGGAAGAAGCGATGTGCATTAAATGCATGTCAGTCAAACTCGCCTCGAGCCCACCACCCTAGTCATTGTTGCATTTTTCTTTGCTAGTTATTGTTGCTCCGCCTTGCCCGGTCGTGGAGGAAGTATACAACCTTGGTTTTTTCTCCTTACGCAATCTTTTACAGGTATGGGGTTTTATTACTTCTCCATACATGAAATTCACTCTACCCTTAAATCAAAATGTTGGCTCTGGTTGCTCATGGTCTGTGTAATTCTCAATCTGTCACAATGATTTTTTTGCACTGTGTATTTATGGTTACATCCTCGGTTTCTTGTGGTAGTTGTTTTGATATTGTTGGCATTAAAAAATGGTCGTGGTGTCTTTGTTGTGTGTAATTGTTCGCAAATGTTTGTTGAGTAAAATTTTTTGGTTGGGCCTACCTTTCCTATGGTTTTGTATTGTGGGTTTGGCCTCCCTGTTGAAATGGGTCATCTCTGCCTTACCTTTGGTTTTTGTGAATACTCCACCTATAAATTAACATTGTTGGTCTATGTGGTTAATATACCCGCACCATAACCTCGACCCTGTGACTATTGAGGTGAAGCACCTGTGGAGTGAGATTTTTGTGTTATGCAGCTGTCAAACCCTCTGTTTAAATTTCCCCACTGTCTCTACCACTTGTTTTCATCGACATATATCGAACCCTATGCATTACAGTGAAGGCGTTGCTTACCCCAGATTGAAGTTTGATGAGAGCATTGTTCTTTCTCGGTTACTTGGGCACAGTTTTAATTGTTCTCTTGCTTGGCAATTGTGGAAAGAGTCTTGTACTCACCTATTCATTGGAAGTTACAGTCTTTTGAAGCTTGTGTTCCCGATTACAAATGTTATTTATCTTGGTTCAATTGGCATGTTTTATTGTTTGCGAAAGCACCTTTGTTTGAAATGTTTGATGCTCTAATTGAATAATACTGCCCATAATGAAATTAAAAAGGGTTGCATTGAATGGTGGTTTGATTCAATGATGGATATGAGTTTTGTTTTGGGAGCACTGTGCATGACCCTCTGGGATTTAAAGGACCATTGTTGAAGTTGTTGTTATGAATCGTGGCTTGTTTTGTATTCCTGTAGTGATTATGATGTTGTTCATCGATTATGTTATATAATGATAGCGTTGTTATCATGGTTACTTTGGTTAAATAATTTTGGGCATATCAAATAGTTTAATATGTAATACATTCAGAGGCTAGCGAGCAATTTTGTTAAAGAAGGCATCATTTTGGATTATTGTTTTGGAAACAAAATATTGTTCAAACTTTAAAATTTTGGACAGAGATATATTTTGATTGCATCAGAGGTAGCATGTTTTGATTTTTCACTTGAAAAATATCCGTAAAGTTTCCCTATCATTCTACCATTTTTCATTAATTACACTCCCTCCACAGTCCCGATTTCACCTATTTCATCCATGTTTTGTGATGTAAATTTTAAAATAGAAGTTTGTGTGGAAGCAAAGGAAAGATAACATAGCAAGGGTTGAGGATTGATATTCTTGATGTTTTTATATACACTGTTAATTGTTTGGTTAATTGTTGAACAGCATTTGTATATTGATTCCCTCCATGATACCATTTTTTTCTAATTACACTCCTTCCATATTTCCCAAGAACCCTATAATTCCATGTTCACATGGCAATTAATGAATGATGTGTTATGGATGGATTTGCATGTACCTTGTGTCAATTTTGAAGACAAATTTGTATTCATGTAAGCAAAGTGTCATGTATGGTTTACTAAGACATTCATTACTAACAAATTGTTTCTACAAGATGAGCTTTTTTAGTAGAGGCAGCAATGGTCGAAATAACAAAGGCAGGGGAAATTGGAATCAAGGCCATAAGAGGCCTATATTTTCTATCCATTTTGATGTTGACCCGCAAGAATTGAACCAGTTGTTCCAAGATGGGTTCTTTAATTGGTTTGGCCATGGGATAATGAACCCTCGACCATTATCCCATTCCTCCACATTTCCAGCCTCCTAGGAATATTCTCGGCATTCCCATTCCTCCACATGTGTCTTTGCATCCCAAAGTCCCCACAAATGACGGTTGGCAAGAAATTGTCCACCAGCGTCTCTCACCATCATGGTTGGTCCACTATGTCATTTCCTTTACCACCACCTGTTAATACCAATGTTCAAATTTCTCATGTTGTTTCGCCAGTTCAGTCTTCACACGCTAGTAAGAGATTAAAAATTGATATTCCCCAACCTATTCAAGACAAAGGAAAAACAATTTCCTCCCCTTCTTCTCCCTCCACTGATTCCTCTAAATATGTGTCTTCCCTCCTTCATTTAAAGGATGACTGCTCCCATGTGATCAGCGAGATACAACCCCAAGGGCATAATCAACCACGGGCTACTTCAAAAAAGTCTAGGGGAGACAACAATGAAAAAAAGAAAATTGCCTCACAAAGTGGAAAATATGGTTTTTAAATTATGTTTTATGTGATTCAGTTGATGAGGACAATGTTTAATGGTTTTCAACATATTTTGGACAACAAACCTTATTTTTAGACATTTTGTGGATAATGTGGATATATATTATTTTAGATATGATATAAATTGTTGTTGATATTTAAATATCCAGTTTAAAAGATATTCAAGGGAGTTACAAGGGTGGCATATGGTCTAAATGATTATCTTGTGTGTATTATATTTCATGATTTAAAAATAAGAAATGATGGGAGTCACAAGGGGTCCCACCTACTTAGTTATTATTAATTAAGACCCTTAATTATATTATTATTGTATATTTCTCCTAAACTAATTAGTTAAGTTAAATCAACTTAACTAAAGAAAGTAGTTGAACTACTTCAACTTATTGGGAAAGAATAAAAGCTCAATCAAAAGAAGAGACAAAAGGAGAATAGGAGGAAAACAAGACTAAGGTTTGCTCTTTAGTTACATGAGATAGTTTCATTTTTCATTCATTTTTTAGTTTATTCGAAATCCTAATTCTCTTGTTGACAGCAGGGTCTTATTATAGAAAGCAAGGTTCAAGACTGAACCATACTTTCCAACCACTTGTTTTAGAGGTGTTGATTCATCCTTGATAGTCTGTGTATGCTTGTATGTTTGTGAATTAGTTTTCATGGCTGATAAAGGATATCTTGCAGAGTCAAAATGTAGCAGTTTGTGGAAATTTGATCTAGATTATTAATTTTAGTTTTACTTTACTATCGGAGTCTTCTTGTATGGTGTTCATCGGAGATCTCTAAATAAGACTTTGGTCCATACCCTCGCAGGGGTTTATAAAGATAAAAACACTTTTGGTATCTCAGAATGAAATAAAATTAGATTGATATTATGTCTCATACATGTGTCTTCGTGACTTGGTTACTTTTTCTCATTTTGATCTCCATGTTTACTTTATTGTAAAATATGCATACATTCTAGTATCTTTTACAAATTTTGTTTTACATTGAAACATATTTAACTATAAAATTATCCTCAATCCTTGTAATTAATACTTGCAGATTGAGTGAATATTTTGAGGCTATAAATATTGGGTGACATTCCCAACTATCATGTCCTAGCCAGGAAAGATATGAAAATGATTAAGTAAGTTAATCCATACATTTTCCTCAACAAAGACATGACCCCAAAGTTTTGGTGCCCAAACACGCTAACCAGGTTGCCTAAAATTGTCCATATGCTCATGAAAAATGGTAGGAAGAAGCATTTATAGAGGATGCGTAAAAATGGGTTGAAGTGTTGGAGAGGAAACCTACCCATGGTCTCACAATTTTTAGAACCCCGTCTCTAGATCAAAATATGGAGGTTTAAACCCAGGTATTTATCATTGAAATGGAATTAGAAGAGGCCAGAAGAGATAGATAAGTATGATTGAAGGAAGAAGTAGAAGAATATGAAATCCAAGAAGAGAAAGACATGGCACTCTGCAAATAGGAGCTTCAATGCAAGACCGAGGATGAATTGTGGAAAAAGCATGAAGAAGAGGCTACTTAAGAAGATCTCAACAAAAAAAAAAGAGAAGTGGAAGCGGAACAAAAAATAAGGGCCTTGGAAGAACAATGAAATAAAGAGCATGAGGAGAAATGTAAGCAATAAGTAAACAAAAATTATAAAGCAGCACAATAGTTATTGAATACACGAGAAGAAGAAAAGAAAGCGCAAGAATTGTTGAAGAAGAAAGAGAAAAGGAAAAAGAGAAATCATAGAAACCCACTAAGAAGCTTGTTGAACATCTGATAGGTTCTCATCCTACTAATATCCCTCCTCAAGGCATAATATATTTGACATAGGAAGAAGAGGAGGAGGTGGTAAAGACTAAGACTCCCATAGAGAATGAAGTTGACCCAAGAACTAGGGAAGCATAGCAAGAACCAGGCATTGGAGAACCAGTTCAATATCCAACTGGAGAACTATCTCAAGAGATGACAAGTGAATCAGCTCCAGAGCTCACCAAAAATCAGACTGTTGATAATTCGAAGAGATTGGCACAACCCCATAAATTGAGAAGAAATAAGAGACTAAACCTGAAGTAGTTGGTGAAACATAAATCCATGTTTAAACCACGGTACTACTACACCTTCCACAAATCAAGGACTGGGAGAGGATCATGAACAAATAGGTCCATCAGCATCTAGACAAGATGATATATCAGGAAAATACCAAGCGACAAATGAAGGGAAAAAAATCAGTTGAGGAGCAAGACAAAGTAGCAAACAAAGGCAAAGTACCTGCTATGGAGTGGTTTCAAACCCTAGGTATCCTAGAAAACATTTTATCTTGGGGTGATCAACTGATTTCAAAACCATTGGATGAAGATTCTGATGTAGATTCCATTGCCTATGACATAAATAATAAATCTATTGTAAGAAGGACACAAAGGAAGTAGAAGATTAATGTAGACATTGTTGTGTTATGTACATCCAAAGAAACCCTATTTGAAGGGAAAAAAAAGGTCAAGTTAAGTGAACTTCTAGGTGTAGGAGTGGTCATCTCACATGATACTATAGATAGGGATAGATCATAGGAAAGTGAAGTTGAAGAAATGTGAAGAGAATTAGAATCTCTCAGGCATCAGGTACACTATTATAAAGATGCCACTAAAGTTGTATTAATTCTAGAGAATATTTTAGAATAACACAACAAAAATAAGCTAGTGAGAGATATATTTCTAAAAAAATTCGCAGACTACCAAGAAGAAACATTATTATGTTCTTTAGCATATAAGGAAATTCTCAAATGGAGTGAAAAGGGGGCCAAGGCCATAGATCAAATCAAATATATCAAAGAAATACAGAAAGCATGAGGTAATGAAGACCATGGCATCTAAATTATAACTGATGACATATAGCGAAGATGCATGGAGCTACTAAGTACTAGGTGAATTTAGCTAAGAATCCAAGAATACGAATGAAAGAAAAATTATCATCTTGCCTTAAGTCTTGGGAAAATATCAATAGATAAATGACCAATCTCCAATTTCCAAATTTTGGAGCACCAAAGTATTTTTAGGGGTTGCAGAAAGTAATGTCTGAGTTCCAGGAAATTTTCCCCAGAAACACTAGGAAGACATCAAAGGAATCATTTCAATAGGATGTGGCCACTTGTGAAAGTTTTGAATTACTAAAGTCAAAATGACTGATAGACTGGAGTAGATGATTCCAAGCATAGACAAGTACATGCAACATTTCAGAGAGATGAAGTAAACCATCAGTTTTCTGATGGATCAACATCGGTTTCCTTACATGCATACATGTGAATATTTATTCACACAGTGGAGTGTCGATGATGGTGATCATGCAACTGCCAAGTCACCCAATCCACATGAGTCATATTAGCATGCAAATTTTGTTTATATACTTCAATTTTGTTTCAAGAGGAAATTATTATTTTTAGTTTTTAAAAGTTCAATAAATAGATTGAACGACCAAAGGAAAAGGTCTGATGGATTGTAGAAAAAAAATTGGATTATTGTAGCTAAGAACTATATTGAAGATTAATTTAAAAGCTATGAACGAGCCAAGTATTTTTCACTACGTATTTATTCATCATCGTGGATTATTCTACAATCAATTAAATGTCATGAGCATCTAGTAAGATTTTCAATACTTTCAAGTTATCTTATATGGTTGAATGAATTGCTAGATACTTTTGGTGAATGATTATTTTCTTTATTAGTTAATCTTATTTTTTGTTATCTGGGATATTGTGGAATTAATTATGGTTGTCCCATTATTATAATTTATTCATTTATGTTATTAATTAATTGATTGTTTCCTTAATAATATCTAATGAGTAATATGTTCTTAATGGAATTACTTCTTCAGGAATATAAAGCCTTGGATAGTTTTCATTGATTGTTTCCATAGGTTATCCTCAACACAGATTTCTCCAAACTCCTTAGTTTAGTTATTTTGTGCATTGGATGACTATAAAATCATAAAACAATAAAAAGAACGGAAAGAACAAAATCAAACAACTTTTAAAAAGTTCCTAGACCATTAACCCAGAGTATTATTCCATACCAAACAAGGAGGAGTCTAATTGGGCCTCTCCCTTGGGTTTAATCCCTATTGTTGAGCATTGGGAATCCATCCCCCTCAACAGAATTGGTGCTAAAATGAGGGCCTTGTATGGAAATTCTTACAAATAGCCCATGTTCAGAAATTACTAACCCTGAAGGTCAAACCTATGAAAACATGACACCTCAGGGAAAAGATAATACTTTGTTAGACACTGAATCTATCCCATACACAGTATCAAACAAGGAGTTTAATGATTTTAGATACATCACTAGAGATTATGCCAGGTAGATTGGGGCATTTCCTATAACTCCATTGCGTCCTCATCATCAAAACACCACTAGAACCATAGAATCAACTTTTGAACATATGTTGATTCATACAGTAGAAGATTTGATAGATTTAGCTTTATAAGAAATTGAACAATCCTTTAGCTCAATACACGCAACTCCTACCAAACCCTATGTGATTCCATCATAAAACATACATTACGAATATCAAGAAAACTTATACTCGGAAAACTCAAACTCTGAATCAGAAAGCTTAGATTCAAAAACTAAACACATGGCCAATAATCAAAATGCTAATCAACCATGGTTGGCCAGAGATACATTGACTATACATGGACAACTTCATAGCTTTCCTAAACATTTGGAGTGATTGCTTCCAAAATATGATCTTGAAACATCTGGTTTACCTTAATATCATATCAAGAAATTTATTATTGTCATTAGATTAATGAATGCACAATTTGAAGATGTAGTCTTTCATCTTTTCCCTTACACCTTTAAGAATTCAGCCTCCACCTAGTATTTTAATTTACGTGTTGCATCTATCACTAGTTGGACTAAATTTCAAAAATTATTCATAGATAAGTTTTGGGAAGAAACCACTACAGGAACATTAATGGAAGAGTCATTTTATCTAACCATGGGTCCTAAAGACAGGGTAACATATTTCAATCAAATGTTTACAATTTTTCTAAACAAATTATAGGAAAGAACTGCCCTTTCTTTGGAGTTATAAATTGAAGTCTATGTTAATGCTCTACCAGCCTCAATTTCAATGTTTGTAAAAAGAGTAGGTAAAAATACTTTAGCCTTGAATTTTGAGGAGACCAAGAAGATTGAGTTTGAAATCAAATGGTGCAAGGAAGGTCAAACCATGCTTGGAAATAAAGATGTAACACCCCCTAAGAAAAATCTTATTTTAACAAGACCTCAAGCCATACTCATCGTGGAGGGGAAAGAAAAATATTGCTACTTATTCATTTCACACCAATTATGCACTACAAAGCCTATGTTAGGGATGGAAAATGGTCACCTTCTATCAATGTGTGGATTTTGTTCATCAAGTACCATCTAGAATTACCTAGTGAGCAACCTCATCTATCACCTCTAAAGTAATGAAACCTTCAAAGATGGAAGAAATAAAAAAAAAATATGAATAGATGCATATATTTCCATGTGGAGAAAATGGATTGAAGGGAAGGGAATAATTTTGGCTTCCAAAGAAAAGCTATTGGAATAATTTCTTAAAGGCTTTGGATGAGCCCTTTATCAATAATGACTACTCAATAAAGGAATTTTGGCCATCCATAACTAGTGCAAGAAAACCTAGACATTAATTGATCTAGGTAGATATCAGTGGCCACCCACCTTTTCCAACTGGCTCAAAATAGTTTTCTGGCAATTTTGGTAATTTACTATTTTGGGCAGTTTTTCGGGTCCTGAACTTCTGGAGCCGTTTTAAGGCCCTAAACGACGTTTTTTGGGCATCAAACCTCTAGCGAATGTAAGTCTATTCTGGACTTGATATTCGTTGTCAGCAATTGTAGTCTTCGGATAGATCTTTCTGACGATGTATCAAGCACCCCAAATGGAGATCGTATGAAAACGTTATGCCCCCGGGAAGTTGACGTATCCACTACCCCCATCAGGGCTCGCAAACCTTTTGGATTTTCATCTTTCGGGGTTATGGTTTTGGAATTTACTTATGTTAAAAATTCCTTTGGAGCTTCATTGTAATAATCATCTTCTTGCGAATGCGAGTAGCCGTCACATCTCTTCTCAAAGATAAGCTGCTACCATTCTAACGAGTCTTTCATTCTGTATTTTTACAGTCTCTATACATTTCTTTCATTAATAGAAATCGTGTATTATTGTATCTCTGTGTTTCTGGTTGCATCTATGATACATTTATGTTATATTAGTGGATATCCGCAATATCTTTGTACATTTCTTTATTATATCTTCGTTCTCATTTCGTGCCGAAAATAATATGGATCAGTGGTATCAGAGCAGGCTTCTCTTGATCATTTTTCAGTGCATTTCCCTAACGAGGTCCGAGTATAGCAAGTTGGGTCTCGATCTTATCTCTCTTGAAGATAATCTCTCTCGTACACCCAAGAAACCCTCCATGGCGGAAGAAAAGAAAAATGACGGAGCAGACGATCCTATCAATTTGTTGCTTGAGCAAGCTCTCACGCAACAGAGGGACGAACTGATGGAGAATTTTTCCCACATCCTTCAATGTCTGTCGATAGCAACAGGCACATCTTCATCAAACAGCCACTTTTGAATCACCTCTCCTTTCAAGGTACAGGTTAATTTTGATATTCTCGTATTTGAAGGTCAGATAAATGTGGATGCCCTAGACAAATGGTTAAATCTGTTAGAAGGTTATTTCTCTATTCATAATTTTTCCGACACGAAAAAGATCACCTTCTCACTCCTTAAAGCTCTCCCCCATGTCAAAAATTGGTGGGAAACTTACTGGGAGCAAAGTTCCACAGAGGAGTCTGGATTATATGGGGTCGATCTCACTTGGGATTTTTTTGTGGATGCGGTAAAGCAGCAATATTACCATGTTGGAAACTATGAGGACCAGTACGTGAGATGGACCACACTATGGCAAGAGAGGGGCCAAGCAGTTATGGAGTTCACCAATATCTTCCACACCTTATGCACCAAGTTGGGTATCAAAGACTCTGAACGACATTTGGTTCTGAAATATCGTGGGGCTCTACACAGATACATCCAAACTGAAATGGATTTTCTGGGCATCTCATCACTCGGTGTTGCTTATCAATATGTTGTTAAAATTGAGCAGAAATTAAAGCACCAGAACAAACGGGATTTCGGGTTTGCAAATATGCAACAATCAAAGTATGATAAAGACGACCCTAATAAACAGTCTCCCGAAAACCAGTCCAAGCCATAAGAAAAGAAGGGTCACAAGAAGACAAAGAAGGACACCGAAAAATGGTGTGATCTCCACAAAACCCCCTGGTACAACACCGATGAATGTTTCTCAAAACAGTCATTGGTGGTCGAGATCAAAGACAAGGATCTAAACCCTAATTTAGAATCTGATTCTGAAAATACTTGTAAAAGACAGATCATCGACGCATACCTCACTGCTATTGTCATGACCATAACAATTCAACCAGAAGAACTAACAGATTCTGAAGAGGGGGAGCGCCTTTTTCATTCACATATGTGGGTGAAGGGGACCGCCTTCATTTTATTATTGATAGCGGAAGCCAGAAGAACCTCATCTTAGCAAAGGTCCTCAAACAATTGGGATTGTCAACAACACCACACCCGCAACCATACAACATCAAGTGGCTTCGCCAGGGATGAGATATTTGCGTCAGCCAATAGTGTTCATTGTCATACGACATCCAACCCTTCAAGGATGAGGTATTATGTGATGTTTCCCCACTGGATGTATGTTATGTTCTCTTGGGCCAACCATATATGTGGAAGTGCCATGTTGTTTATGAGTCTCGACCCCGTTGTGTCATTGTTTCTCTAGGGGGTCATCTCTGCATAATACCAGAGGTAGTTTCAACTATTGTTCCACCTAAACAGTTCTGCAAGACAAAATTCAGCTTCTTCTCAATTTGTTCAAAAGATGAAAAGAAGGATACTGCAACCACTACAGCCTCAGCCCAAGCACCTTCTATCCAACAGAAGCAGGTCGACAAGATTGCAGCAAAGTGTAAAGATTCATTTTGCACATAGGCATCTCATGTAGACAGACTGGTTAAAAAGGTCCAACCCTTCCATCCACATGTTTGTGACAACCTTCAACAAGCTAAGCAACGCAACTTCTCCAACAAGGCAAGTAGCTCATCAAGATGCAGATTCAGCAAACGTTTTTCCCTCTCCCCCGGGCATTCAATGCAATGGAGACCATTGCTTCCTAAAGAGGCAGGATTGATCCAGGTGGATATTGGTGGCCACCCACCTTTTCCAACTAGCTCAAAACAATTTTCTGACAATTTTGGTAATTTACTATTTTTGGCAGTTTTTCGGGTCTCGAACTTTCGGAGCCATTTTGAGGCCCTAAACGATGTTTTTTGGGCATCAAACCTCCGACGAATATGAGTCTGTTCTGGAATTTATATTTGCTATCAGTAGTTGTAGTCCTCGTATAGATCTTTCTTACGGTGTATTGAGCGCCCCAAACGGAGATCGTATGCAAAATTTACGCCCCAGGGAAGTTGACGTATAAACTACCCCCATCGGGACCCGCAAACCTTTTGGATTTTTATATTCCGGGGTTACAGTTTTGGATTTTACTTATGTTAAAAAGTCCTTTGGAGCCTCATTGTAATAATCATCTTCTTGTGAATGTGAGTAGTCGTCACATCTCTTCTCAGAGATAAGTTTCCACCATTCTAACGAGTCTTTCACTCTGTATTTTTACAGTCTCTATACATTTCTTTCATTAATAGAAATCATGTATTATTGTATCTTTGTGTTTATGGTTGCATCTCTGATACATTTCTGTTATATGAGTGGATATCTGCGATATCTCTGTGCATTTCTTTATTATATCTCTGCTCTTATTTTGTGCCGAAAATAATCTGGATCATTAATATTAGTACACAAACCATAGTTTTTGTCATGAAATTGTACTCGAGGGAAAATTTCCATGTTGTGGAGAATAGTTTCATTGACCTCTATGTTACAAGCCTAGAAATGAAGTCTTTGCAAGATATTATCTAATCCAGGGAGAAATGTTCATAATTCATCATCGAAAAAAGTTGTGCATATGATGTATAGGGGAAAAGGGAATTTTTACCAAGATCCAAATGCTACTATTGAGACTTACAAGGTAGAGGTTGAATGGTGGATGTTATGTGGAAGAAAGAAAACAAGCCTTAATGAAATTGATATTTTTTTCTATTTGCAATATAAAATGCTAGTCGTTAAACAAAAATGTTGAGTTTGAGAAGTTATCACATGACCTCACCTCCACAACTAAACGATGGAGAGAAGATAAAAGGGAGAATGACAAAGTAAGTTCTCCATAGCTTATAAGCAAGCAAATAAAAGAATAATATCTCAAAACTAAATAACCTAATATTGTAGGGGTTGTGATACTCATCTAATTAGATAACTATACCAAAAAAGAGAATGTCAAGAATAATCTATGATTCAAAAATTTAATATCTAGTTCATTAGGTTTTGAAAGTTATTAGTCTTGACATATAAATCATGGAGAGCTATGGAGCTCGAGGAAAGCTAAATTGCAAAAGAGGAAGAAAATTTTATTATAATGTATGTAAATAATAAATTAATAAAATTGAAGTGCATGATCATATGGTAATATTATGTGTTATAATTCATACATTTGTTCGACCCTTGTTTTATGAAAAATCTAAATATACACATATATAAGGTGCATGTTTAAATAATATTGATAAAGAATTATTAGATTATATATGAGTTAAGAAATAAGTTAATGTGTAGTTTTTAGGGTTCTAACCTACATTAGGATATCTATGAGTTAGTTAATTAATGTACATAGGCATCTTCTTTGAATAAGCCCGATTAGATAGTAGTGGATAGTTATTTATTGTAAAAGGGTCATCTTTACTAAATAAGGCCCATTAAGTGGTTGGTATTGATTAATGATGGGACCGCAAGTAGTTAGGGTTTTTCTATTGAACTCTCTATTTAAAGAGATAGGAGGCTATGGAATGTTGCATCAAGTATTTGTGTATTTGGATATTTTCTCGTTGAAAGGTCGCCCCACCTTAAGAGGCAAGTGAACATTGCTTTATTTATTCTAAATATCATAATACAAGGGTTTATTCTACATATGTGATATCATTGTCACGTGTATATATTTTTATACACTTATTATCTATGTATACCTAGTTTGTGTCTCAATTTTAAGGGTTAAGGAACACTACAGTGGTATCGGAGATCTTTCCTAAGCCAACACACCTCCAAATTTTAGTTGAAACTTTTTTCAAGCTACAGATGTATTTCAGCATCTTTAAATAACACAGTGATATTTCATTAAGTGAGTAAAAATGAAATTAAGGAAGAACACACACAAGAAATACAAGTGGAATCACTTTGTTGAAAAACCCTTGTAACCCCTATTGGTACTCCTTCAAGTAATATCGCATCAGACAACACCAGTATAAAAAATCTCACTTCCATGTACCTTCAAGTATATCAAAAGTCCCCTAGGTAAACTCGAAACCAACTCTAGATAAATATATTAGCCATCTTTTTTTTATAGTACATTGAGAACAACACTCAAGGAGATCACTCTCTAGCACTTGGGTAGTTAGGTGGTATGGCTAAGGGCATGATCGAGCCTCCTTAGATAGTTCCCTGAGATATTTTTCCAAGTAGTGTTGTTGGACCCTGCACATATATCAAAGAGCTATATCACTTGACACTCCCTTGTCTATAGGACCCTACAAACCCAAACTTTTGTGGTCATCCAATGAAATTCATGCATCTTTACATCTAGAATAAATTTGGAGTTTCTATCACCGTAGTAATAATGGGTTGGGAGTAATACTCCCATAAGAGTAGTACTCTGAAAAAAAAGAAAATAAAAGTATGGACCTTTCCAGCACCATTGTGGGAGACCTATATAAAAATATTCTTTGTGTCATATTCATCACATGGATATGCCTCTTGAGTAACCTTTTTTTTGTGTAACTAACAATACATTGTTAGTGGTATATCTCAAAAGACTCATCTCGAGACACTAGTTGTAGTGAGCTAAGTCGGGCTTAGAATTTTGACAGGTTCATAATAATTGGTCCCATGGTCCATGCTCATAGCATGGAAGCCGTTGATAACTAGCCCTGGAACCTACCCACCAAACCCCAACAACTTGACACCAAGGTTTCTAACCTTGAGTCTTCATTCACAAATATTTTTGTAAAGGTTGACAACCAATATCACAAGGTCCTACAAGTGTTGGGATATATATATGTTCACACTTGGGTATAAATATGTTAAATCCAAGCATAGATACAACCAAGAAGGAATGCTCAACACATGAAAAACAAGACACTCACATGCTCCTCATAGATTCTCATCACCCGGCCTTTTAGGATCACAATATTTGGAATTGCTTTCCAAATGTCAACATGAAAAATTATGATGGTTTTGATCCCTTTGGTTGGGTTACCTAAGATGGAACACTATTTCCTCCCCATGGAATTATTGATGACATATAAAAACTAAAAGTGGGAGTCTTATATTTGGATGCAGAATGTTGGTAATGGTGGAAATGGTATAAGAAATATTATGGAGGCTACATTGCTTGGACCCAATTTTGCAAAGGTCATTTATGCTTGTTTTGAATGTGATACTCACTATCTCGGATGATTGATAAAATTACGCCAAATAATAACAATCGTTGACTATATTTTGGCCTTTGAGCTATTAGCAATATGCACAGAAGGCCTATCTGATTAGTTTTTTGTAAGTTTCATCAATGGTCTTAAGGAGGAAATTAGAGCACATGTCATGATGCAACACTCAAACACATGGTTGGAAGCTTATGACATAGCTAAAGAAGTTAAGATGATGATCAATGCCCAAATGAAAAGACCCTCATTCCTTACTCATAATGCCCCTCCATGGACACTACCCCCTACTCCTCTACATATTGTCCATTAAGAATCCAAAATTTGTCTCCCAAAGAGATGGAAGAATGTCAATGCCTCAACCTTTTCTATATTGTGATGAGTGGAATTTCAAAGGGCACAAATCTAAAGAAAAAAAAACCAAATCGATGTATCTCCACAAGACTACTCAAAATAAATTCCTACTGAAGATACCCCTGAACCAAACTTAGAAGACACCACCCCTTCCATGGATGATGAAGCCCCCTTTCAAGCTCTTTGCAAGGAACCCCAAATATCTCTACAAGCCCTATCAGGTTTATCGACACTCCAAACCTTAAAATTGATTGGCTCAATCAAGCACCATAAAGTGATTATGTGGATTGAAAATGATAGCACCCACGATTTTATTCATAGGAGAGTGGCACAAGAAACCCATTGTTATGTATGTCTCATGTCTAATTTTTAAATTATGATAGCCAATGGTGGTATGGTGAAATGTGGGGGGTGATGTGAAAATGTGAAACTATAGATTCACGAGTATCATCTAAAAACTCACATGTTTTCTATTGAAATGGGTGGTTATGATATAGTTCTCGGGGTATAATGGTTACACACTTTGGGACCTGACACCATGGATTTCAAGGATTTATACATGAGCTTCACTTGGGAAGGGAAGAAACATTCCCTCAATGGGATTACATATGGTTCCCCTGAAATTATCACCTCTAATTATATGGATAAGTTATTGAAGAAAGGCCACTTGTGTATTAATGCATAGTTCAGTGCCATACAAGTAGTGGACACCCCCCAACAAGAGATTCACCCTCATTTGCAGTTGGTCCTATGTAAGCATCAATAGGTATTTGAAGCACCAAAGGGTTTACCACATTCATGTGGGTAGCATGAACATGGTATTCCCCTTGTTCTAGGAAGTCAACCACCCAATGTGTGTCCTTATCAACACCCTTTTTCACATAAGAATAAAATTGAAAAAATCATTCAAGAATTGTTGGATGTGGGAGTCATACTTCCCAGTACTAGCCCTTACTCATCATGAGTGGTCATGATATTAAAGAAGGTGATCAGCGCATGTGTCCTAATTTTTGGGCTCTCAATAAGTTGACCATCAAGGACAAATTTCCTATCTCGATTATTGATGACCTCTTGGATGAACTTCATGGAGCCAAGTTTTTCACTAAACTTTACCTTAATTCTAGATACCACCAAATTAGGATGAAAGAGGCAGACATCCTAAGAATTATTTCTATACACATTAAGGTCATTATAAGTTTTAGTGATTCCTTTTGGTCTTTGCAATGCTCTATCCACATTCCAAGGCCTCATGAATAATATTTTTTTACCCTTTCAATGCAATTTTATGACACTCTTGGAATATCTTGATCTACAGCAAAACATGGGAATACCACATCGAGCACATTTATAGATCTGCGGAAACCCCTTTGATACCACCAGTTATTCATGAAACGCTCCAAATGTGCTTTTAGGGCTTTAGAGGTTGAATACTTGGGTCACATTGTAAGTCACGATGGAGAATGAATTGATCCCAAGAAAGTCACAACTATGCAATATTGGGCCCATCTCAATACCCTTAAGAGCTTGTGTGGGTTAATAGGACTTACATGATATTACAAGAAGTTTGTGGAGGAGGAGGCAATTGTTTCGTTGCAAACATTGAAGTAGAATTTGAAGAATTTTATTAAGACTGTGAAGAAAGGGGTGGCATCTTTGATGTTGTAATTGAAGTAGAAGAACGTGAATTTGAAGGATACATTGTGGAGGAAATGGAAACGTATGAGAATGTTGTAGAAGAGGAAATTGAAAAGGAAACCAAGGAAATAGATGAGGAGGTGGAACAAGTTGGAAATGAGGTAAAATATTACGAAGAATATCTTTTAAAAGAAATGATTCAAATCAACAAAGAGATGAAGTTGATAAAATAATTGATGAAAGGAGAAGACAAACAAACTATGGTTACAAGAAAAGAATATGATGAGTTTGTTGTTGCAACAATTGAAGTTGAGAAATTTGTAGTAGAACCAAAAGATGCAGAAGCAATAGAGGAGCTTAAAGAAGACATAGATTTAGAGTCTATGGAAGTTGAGAGAAGACATCAAATTGTTTCCATTGTTAAATTTGATTATGAAAGTGGATAAAACTCATATTACAGGGAGGAGTTGGAGCATGA
>ML822219.1:96418-117277 GCA_009831015.1 Picea engelmannii | reverse complement strand
CAAATCCCCGTACTTCACTAAAAGAGATCTCTTTCATTAGATTTGCATTCTGGAACTAAGTAATTGGCTGAGGTGTGTGTTTTGATTATGGAGCTTATTGCTTCGCTTCTATCAACAATGGGTTCACAGAGCAGATCCTTATAGTATGTGACCAGTTCCTCTTCAATTTCTTTTTGATCTTCCAGGTGGTTTCCAGCCAAGGAATCGAGAGTTAAAATTTTGGTATGTTTTTTGCGGACTTGAGTAGAGTCGTCAGTTGTTTTTGTGTTGCGTTCCTCTTGGAGCCATCTAACTCTGACTTTTGTTTTTGGAAGATTTCTTCTTGAATTGATTGAGTATCCAGTTGAGCCATGGGGTCGGCCTCTTGTGATCGTAGTTCATTGGTGATATCATTATACATAATCCTTCCTCGAAGTGCTGAAATCTTCGATTCTAGATCCCTTTTGCGGTGGAAAATATTCCTAAAGGAGTGCTTATTCCATTCCCTTAGTTTGACTTCGAGATTTTGAAGCACTTGTCGAAGGACGAACATCCTGAAGCATTTGACGCTGTTTCCAAACTCCCGAGGCCATGCTTGGGTCAATCACAACCTCTCAAAGCGGAAAAGGGTGTTCCTTGGTCCTATCTAGGTACCCCAAACGAGTTTAATGGGCTAGTGGCTGGAACCTACACTTGGAAGCATGTTAAATACCAAATCATCGTTTGAAATGAAGAGAGAATCGAATAGGATGAATCTTTCAGGGGTTTCAACTACCTGCTTGTCTCCTCTTTCGTTTTTCCAAATAAAAAACTTTGCTTTGGGTTCTACACCTAGTTGTATAGGAAAGATTCTTGGCTTGGCTGATAACGACTATGGAAGCATGGGAGATTTTTGGGAACTTCAACATCATGGAAATGAGATCTTGGAAGCCATTCCCTTTTCTTTCCTGCACAAGGAGCTCGAGGAAGCTCCTTACTTGTAGGGAAGTGCCAACAAGTTCCTCAGTAGACAAGAATCTCCCTGGACTTGTTGTTCCCCAATGAAATGGAAATTCTCACCATTTCCTATATTGGTTTGGCACTAAATTAATGAGGGGGTCCCAAAACCCTAAAAAAACCTATCAAACACTAATTTCTCCATGTAAGAACATTGGTCTCTCATGGAGAATACACCCCACATTTGAGATTTTGCTTTTGGCATTGGAGAGTTCGTGAGCATTGTGAGAGTCTGGAGATCATATGAGTCACCGTGAGTGAGGCATCTCGGTCCTTAGAGTTCAAACTCTAATGTGGTGGTCATTAGAAAGTTGCTATTAACCTTGAGGCATCTTAGTCCTATTAGCCATTCTGTCAGACCATTATTAACATTTTCTATTTTCCACATATGCTTTTTCTCTACTCTTTTTTTACTCAACTGTGTTATAGCCATTAAAAATTTAGTTATATAATGTCAATATGTCTAAAATTACTGCAACACTATCAATCTCAGTAATTTTCAATACAATATTATTACCTTGCTTAGTCAATATGTGGAAATCTGTGCAACAACGTTATCCATATATTCTTTATTGGTTATTCTCAACTTGACCTTAGTAGATTCCCAAGATGATCATGATTATTGTGAGAATTGAAAATCGTCCATGATGATCTACACTTAGGCTAAACACTTATGACAATATATTTTTTTGAGTTTAAGTTTCTAGAGGTGTTATCCATGCCTTCAAGGGAATGATATTTTTGCTTTCAGGGAGAAGTTTGGACCTTGTAGGGATTATTGCAAGCCCTTAAGTTATCTATGCTTTTTTATTAAGTTGCAAAATGCATGCATAACAATGTACTTTAATTAGACTTATAAGTTCTAACTTTTGAATTTTTGTTAATCAATATTTGTAATTGTTAGGAAATAATGCACACTTCCACGCTAAACCTAGCAGAAGAGAGGAAGAAAAGTTTAATCAAGAAAATAAACAACACAACAAGCACACAATACACAAAGATTTTACCCTGGAAACCCAAACCGAGAAAACTAGCCTTCCTTGAGCGTTCTGCTCCTTGTTGTCTTATTCATTCAGAATAAAATGTTACATGTCTAACTTTGGTCCACACCTAAGACACAATCAACATCATACCCTCTAGCTTACACAAGAACAACCCCATAGCCAATTCGACTTACATCTACATGACCAACAACCTCTAAATTATAGACTCTTGGCGATTAGCGATTCATCTTCTAAAGAAAAAATCAAAATCAACTTTTACAACCTTACAACACGCCTTCTTTATAGGATTTACAACAGGAAAACCCCTAAAGAAATGGTGCCAAAAAATGGTTACAGATCCATGCAGATCATTGGTTACAAATTCCACGAATCTTTGGATTCTGTTACAGTCGACTACCGAGTCAGATTACTCGTCGACTACCAGTCGACCTTCATTCGGTCGCCACATGCCCGCTTGTTGACCTCTTCGACTTGCTATCAATATCTTTACCATGTTGAACCACCTCGACCTTCGACTTTGACTTTACTTGGTCGACTAACCTTGACCTTCGACTTCTCGTCGATCCACCTCGACTTCGTCTTTACCCGGTCGAACCACTTCGACCTTCGACCTTCGACCTTCGACTTCGACTGTCAGTCGATCCACTTCGACTTTCATTTCAAAGAATATGACAACCCAACATTCTCCCACTTGTTGTATTCTTTGCTGAAACCGTGAGACCTTTGAACTTTTGTTCACAGACCCAGGGAAACAATGCCCATTACCTCTCTGCACCAAGAGAACTTCACAACACTCACAAACTTGGTCAACAAGTCAGCTATGTTTTTCAACGTGTCTACTTTCTCCAACAACACCTTGTTTCTTTCCACCATGTCTCTCATGAAATGGTATTGTACATCAATGTGCTTAGTCTTAGAATAATAAGTTGGGTTCTTTGCCATAAATACTGTGCTTTGACTGTCACAACTTATGTTCATATTGTTAAAATATTGTGTAACTGCAAAGAATATTACTATCCCCTTTTGTGGATAAAGATAAAATATATTTATTATTGATTAGATCAATCCCCTTTTGTGGATTGATCATGTGGGGCATTGTAATTGACCAAATCCCCTTTTGCGGATTGGTCAAACCCTAATTGTAATAGGCTAAATGAAAAGTCGACCCCAAAATATATTAAAGTGGTTATAACCACCCAAAATGAGAAGTCGACCCAACCAGAATATATTAAAGTGGTTATAACCACCCAGAATGAGAAGTCAACCCTGCCAGTGAAAAGACACCTGTTCAACACTTTCTAGATTGTATAAATAAGAGAGGTCAGTGCCTCATTTGGTCACACATTCAACTCACTCATCTAGTGCACAAGTATTGAAGGAAGCTATAGTTACCAATTGCCGGAAGAAGGAAGAGAAATAGAGGCACATCCTTGGGAGAGGAATTTCTGTGTTGTTTGGTTCATTATCTTGGCATTGGATTGACTATCTATATTAAGGAAGTTTTGCTGGGTTTTCTTCCCCTTGAGGGTTTCCCAGGATAAATGCTTGTGTACTCTTGTGATTGTGTTTCTCTTAGTGATCCTATCTATGCTATTGTTATCTAGTAAATTGAAAGTAACCTAATAATAGCTGAAACTTTAGCATGGTATCAGGGCTAAGCTGAAGAGAGCATCTTTCATAGGAAAAATAAAAATGTCACTGTTGTCGTACATGAAAATGAGGGATTTTTATTAAAGAAGGTTTTCATCCTCAAATCCATCTAGAAAGGTGCACCCTACATGAAGGAACATTTTGGCATCCTCAGCGCACTTTTTCAGTGTCTAGATCTCCCGGAAAGTGAAACCCTAGTTTTCACAAAGTACTAGAAAACCAGAAGTACCAGTGTACTAGAAGTACCAGAAAACCAAAAGCACCAGTCCAGAAATCCATAGATCAAGTTTGGAGGGGTAAAAGTTGGATTTTCTTGAATCTAAACACACTAGGCTACTCGCCTCAATCCAACGCATCTTTTGGTGAGTTCAGTTTTCAAATCCAAGTAATTTGATTTTTTTATTATTTCTATAGTCCGGAGGGCTAGGGTTTCTTCTACAAGAAAGAATGGCTACCGATATGAGGGTAGAAGACATGCTGGAAGGATCTAGAAACTTCAGATCTTGGAAGCATACGTTGCAGATGATTCTAGACAAGAATGATCTCCTAGAACATGTTATAGTGGGTGTACCAGAACCAGAGGAAGAAGAGCAAAAGACCAAGCATAAGAAGAATGAAAAGAAAGAAAAGAGAATCGTATCGGATTCAGTAAAGGATCACTTGATCCCTCATTATCCGAACTATAGACAACAAGGCAAATTATGAAGCACTCAACAGGTTATATGAAATCAAAGACATTAGCCATAATCTTACCTAAAGAAATCATCTTCTTAATATGAAGATGGAAAACTCCGAATTTGTCACATCCTATCTTATGAGAGTTTCTCAGATTAGAGATCAGCTTGCAGCTATTGGAGATGTCATTAGTAACAAAGAGATTGTAACCACAACCCTAAATGGGTTTCCAACATTTTGGATTCCTTTTGTACAAGGAGTGTGTGCAAGAAGCAAGTTACCTAATTTTGATAAGTTATGGGCAGATTCAACACACGAAGAATCTAGACTTTCAGACCAACATAATATATTAATTGTTGACGAAGAGGAAGCTCTTATAGTTCCAAAGAACAAAAGAAGTTCCTTCAGGAGGAAAAATAAAGAAGCTAACTACGTAAGAGTTCTAGATAGGAAGAAAGATGTTTCAAAGATCAGATGCTACAACTGTCAAAAGTTGGGACACTTTTCCTATCACTGTCCTCAAGGAAAAGAGAAAATAAAGCATCAATCACATGTGGCAGAGGAAGAGGAATCTCCTCCCTCAAAGAAAGCTTTAGCATAAATTAAGGATTATGTACTTTAAGTTGAAGATAGTTGATAACAAATGGTGGAGTCTGTGGAGCCTCCCCACACAAAAACAAAAGATAAGTATTCATGTTTATTTTTATTATCTTGTTTACTTTAATACTTTATCATTACAAGTTAGATTTTTGTGAGAATGTGAATTAACCTCGTTTTATTTCAATGTCTATGCAGACTTATGAAGGAAGTATCAAAGAAGAAGATGAAGAAAGAGATAACATATTTATTTCATGTATGATCACTCATGATAGTGACAAAGAAAGCATACTGTAAGTAAGTTTACAAGTCTCGGAAGAAAGAACTTATGCCGTGAATTGCAGAAGTTAGACAACACGAGAATGACATATGATATGGTGACATTCAGTGAAGACTAGACAATATACGATATTTATATAGGAGCAGGAGGCTCCTAAAGATGCAGAACAAAAATATTCAAGACGAAGAAAAAGATGGACACTGAGATATAGTGGATGAGATGCAGATAACTACATGTTGCTCCAGTACCATTCTTATAGATGCAGAGGGAGTAGGTTGATCCAGTATGAAGACAGAAAGAAAGAAATATTCGAACTCAAGAAGACACCCAAGATATTACAGAAGAAAACTTCAAGGATGATGATTAGAAGCTATTAGCCTAGTGCAAGAGGGAGCCATGTCTACGAGTTTGAAATGAAGGATTGTGATTTGATGCAGTTAGAAAAGAAGATGGATGGTGCTCAGATATTTTGATCAAGATGAGAGCTATCCAGTAGATGGATGGTTCCCAGAAGATGGGTAGCATGGTATTATACCATTGAAAGGTTTTGGACCACAAGAGATTTTTTTTTAGATCCGATAGCTAGACCTTCATAGAGAAGGAGAAAGAGAAAATACCTTCGTAGAGAAGGAAAGAGAAATCCCACACATAGACCTTCATAGAGAAGGAAAAAAGAAGAGACCTTCGTAGAGAAGGGGAATGAGAATTTTTCCAAGGTTGGCTTTTGTCCAAGTGTTGAGTTTTGGATACTCTAGGGACATGCTAGAATACCCTTGTAGAGAGGAATGTGGATGTTTCTCCAAGGGGCAGTGAGAAGATACTCTCCTCTGGCCAAGGATTGAGTAGCCTGGAACACAAACCTTGACCATGTGGAATGGTTATTTGGCTCTTGAGGTTTGTGTCGTGATCCTGCGTGGATCATGGAAAGGGAGTCTAGTCTTTCTCAGGCTAGCATCTTAGCTTCTCTAGTTCATGTGGGATGACTAGGAGTGAATCTATGGTAGTAGTCCTTCCCAGTGGATGGGTGAGATAGATGACTACAAGAGAAGGGAGAACATAAAAGGAATGGAAAAACTCATAGAATATATTCTGTGTGAAGATAAAACATCTTCTGTGTGAAGATAAGAAAGAAGTAACTTCCGCGTGAAGACAAAATAAATAAAGAGTATCTTCTACGCGAAGATAAAGAGAACAAAACTTCCGATGATTTATATATATGCCAGTCAGTGATCATGATGCCAGATGACCAAGTGGATGCCTCCAGTTATCCAGTTGATGATGTTGCCCAGTTGATGATGTTATCCAGTTGATGTTTTTATCCAATTGATGATGTTACTTAGTTGATGATGTTATCTAGTTGATGCTGTTATCCAGTTGATGATGTTTCCCAGTTGATGATGTTATCCAGTGGATGCTGCTACCTAGTTGATGTCGACATCCAGTGACCTGTCAAAAGATAAAGAATATCCTTCTTGTTAAGAGGGAGTGTTAAAATATTGTGTAACTGCAAAGAATATTCTTATCCCCTTTTGTGGATAAAGATAAAATATATTTATTATTGATTATATCAATCCCCTTTTGTGGATTGATCATGTCGGGCATTGTAATTGACCAAATCCCCTTTTGTGGATTGGTCAAACCCTAATTGTAATAGGCTAAATGAAAATTCGGCCCCAGAATATATTAAAGTGGTTATAACCACCCAGAATGAGAATTCAAACCATCCATAATATATTAAAGGGGTTATAACCACCTAGAATGAGAAGTTGGCCCTGCCAGTGAAAATACACTTGTTCAACACCTGCCAGATTGTATAAATAAGAGAAGCCAACACCTCATTTGGTCACACACTCAACTCACTCATCTAGTGCGCAAGTATTGAAGGAAGTTGCAGTTACCAGTTGTCGGAAGAAGGAAGAGAAGGAGAGGCGCATCCTTGGGAGAGGAATTTCTATGTTGTTTGGTTCATTATCTTGGCATTGGATTGGCTATCTATATTAAGGAAGTTTTGCTGGGTTTTCTTCCCCTTGAGGGCTTCCCAGGATAAATGCTTGTGCACTCTTGTGATTGTGTTTCTCTCAGTGATCGTATCTATGCTATTGTTATCTAGTAAATTGAAAGTAACCTAATAATAGATGAAACTTTAACACATATCTCTTTTCTCAAACCCAATTCCTGAATACATCCTTTGCAACCATATTTCTTCTTTGCTTCCATGAGTGGCTGCCATGTATTTAGCTTATGTTGTTGACAAGGCTATGACCATCTGTCACTTACTCATCTAGCTGATTGCTCCATCGAACATATTGAACACATATCCACTGGTTGACCTCTATTGATCTAGATCTCCATCCTAGTCGTCATCGACAAAGCCATGCACATTTAATTTATTGTCGCCTCTAGGTTTTCCTTGGTAACATACAACATAGTATTTTGTGCCACACAAATACCTGAATACTCTCTCAACAACTGCCTAGTGCTCCTTCCTAGGTGTTGACATGTATCTTCTTAACACTCCCACTACATGGGTAATGTTTGGTCAAGTCCAGACCATCACATACATTAGATTACCAAAAACACTTACATAGGGAATACATGCGATGTCCTCTATTTATTACTGTGTCTTTGGACACTATTTGACAATTAGCCTTGCTCCCACTAGAATTGGCACCTTGACCGGTTTGCAACCCTGCATGTTGAAACGTTTTAAAACTGTTTCAATATACTTTTTCTGGTTCAACCAGAGATTTCTAGCTGCTCGATCTCTCTTAATATCCATTCCCAGAATGAAGTTAGCGGCACCGAGATCCTTCATGTTGAACTTGGAGGATAGTTGCTTCTTCACTTCCTTTATTGCTTCCATGTTGTTTCCAATCAACAACATGTTTTCGACATACAAAGTTACATATATGAAACACCCACCTTCTTCTGTGGAATATATGTAGTGATTAGATTTTCTTCTCACAAATGCCAAACTAAGGATATATGTGTCGAACTTTTGGTACCACATCCTTGGTGTTTTCTTTAGACCATAAAGGGATCTTTTCGGTTTGCACACCAAATATTTCTTTCCCTTTACTACAAATCATTCAAGATGTTTCATGTAAATTTCTTCTTCCAGGTCCCCATGTAGGAATGCTATCTTCACATCCATCTGTTCTATTTCCAAATAAAATGCTTCAGCTAGAGACATTAGTAGTCTAATGGAAGTTAATTTTGCAATAGGGGAAAAAATCTCACTGAAGTCGACTCCTTCGACTTGGGAATATACTTTCTCTACCAGTCGAGCTTTGAATTTCTCGACTTGACCTGTTGCATTCATCTTCTTCTTGAATACCCATTTTATACTGACAAAATTTCGTCGACTAGGCAACTTGACTAAGTCCCATGTCTCATTCTTGTGCAAGGAGTCAATCTCTTCGACCATGGCGTCCTTCCAGAGTTTTCCCTCTACTGAGTCGACTGCCTCCCCGACTGACTTGGACTCATCGTTGGTGGAAGTTAAGACGAATGCATAACGAAAGTCAGGAAGAATATACCTTTTGATTGATTTTCTTACTCTTTCTAACCTCCTTAAAACCGGGGTTAGTTGTTCCACTTCTTCTTATGATTCAGTCGACTCATCTGAATCATCTTCTTCGTTCCCCAGTTCAAACCAAACTGCCTCAAGATTTTTCTCGGTCTGAGAAATTTCTTCAGGCTCGGACTTACTTTCGACTTCTTTGAAGACCACATCTCTATCATACACTATTTTATTTGTTTCATGATCCCAAAACTTATATCCTTTCATTCCTTCTTTGTATCCAATGAAAATACATTTGACTGCCTTTTTGTCCTATTTGCTCCTCTTTTCCTTGGGAACATGCACAAATGCATCACAACGAAATACTTTGAGATGTGAAACTGAAGGATTCTTACCTGACCATACCTCATGTGGAGTCAAGTCGACTAGTTCCAACGAAGGAAACATATTCGATAGATATTTTTTAGTGTCGACCGCCTCTACCCAAAATTCTTGTGTGAGCCCAACACCATTGAGTATGCTCCTTGCCTTGTCCATCAACATTCTGTTCATTATTTCAAAAACTCCATTTTGCTGTGGGGTATATGGTGTGGTAGTTTGGCATGCTATGCCATACTGCTTACAAAATTGATCAAATTATTTTCCATAGAATTCACCACCGTTGTCAGTTCTCACCACCTTAATATTTTTATTTGTCTGGTTTTCTACAAGATATTTAAACTCTTTGAATTTCTCAAAAACCTTTGATTTATTCCTTAGGAAATATATCTATGTCTTCCTGGAAAAATCATCTATGAAGGAGACATAATACATGGATCCACCAAGTGAAGGCACTTTAACAGAGCCAAACACATCATTATGAACTAGTTATAGAATCCCATTTTCCCTTGTTGCTCCAAGTGGGAATCTCACTCGACTTTATTTTGATATATACAATGTTAGAAAAAGCCGACTTCTAAATTACATTAAGGAAAGTCTTCGACCATACCTTTATTATGCATAGCTCGAAGTCCTTTTTCTCCAATATGTCCCATCCTCTTGTGCCATAACATGGTCAGGTCGACTTTATGATGACTTGTCGAGTTGGTTTGAATTGACTCATCCCGAGTTGAGTTGAGTCGTGTCACAGTCGAGTTGGCTTCCTAAACAATGATGTTGTTGCATCCATTCGAGTCGACACTCCATAGTAACTTGTATAGGGTTCCAATCCAAACTCCTTTCATTAAGACCATCTCACCTCTAACCATCTTGCATGAATCCTTCTGAAATAGAGTGTGCATGCCAGTATCACTCATCTTACTGAAATATTTCAAGTTTCTTTCCAAAACCAGAATGTGTAGCACACTTGGAAGGGTTCTACTATTCCCATATTGCAGTATCAATCGAACTCTTCCCCATCCGACAATTTTGGTTGTCAAGTCATCCCCTAAGAACACTTGTCCTCCTTCATATCATTCATATTCGAAGAACCATTCTCTATGGTGTCATATGATAGGATTCTCCTGAGTCGATCAACCAAATATCTTGATCCGACTGTGTACTGGTCAATGCCAAGTACACATCGCCTCCCTTATCTGATTCCCATTGCCTTCAACTTGCAGTCCCTTTTGTAATTCCCAAATTTACTACATTTTCAGGACTGAACCGGGGATTTAGATCTACCCTTCAACTTATACTTTCTACAGAAGAATTTTCCTCTATCTCTGTTAACCGGTCGACCTCTCACCACTAAAGCATATTTGGTCTATCCTTCCATGTTATTTCTTCTCATTTCTTCTGACAGTAAATATGAAACCACATATTCTAGTGCTAATGTGGTTGTATTACTCCCTATAACAACGACTAAGATATCCTAGCAGTATGGAAAATAACATAATAGGATAACACATTTCTCCTCCTCAATGATTTTAATATTCACAGAAGATAACTGGCTTATAATGGTATTAAACACATTTAAATGCTCAGTCACCGAACTGCCATCACTCATTCTCAGAAGATACAATTTCTTTATGAGAAACAACTTATTTACCAGGAATTTTGACTGGTACAAGCTTCCCAACTTGTCCCACAATTTCTTGGCCGAATATTCACCTGAGACATTCAGCATCACCAAATCTGCAAGACAAAGTCGAATCATACTCCTTGCTGTTCTCTTGAGTTTCTCCCTTTCTTTCGTTGACATACTTGCTAGTATGGTACCTGGACAAAATGTTGTCCATTTCTCTTGATCTACAAGGAGATATTTAATTTTAAGCTTCCAAATCTCGAGTTGCTTGTCATTCTTTAACACAATCTTTAGCACAATCTTTAAAGATTTCAGACTTACAACTCTTACTGAACCTAGGGTTTAGCTCATATACAAGGTTGTTAATCCAAGCTCTGATACCACATATTATGAAATGAGACACACCTCCATGCTAAACCTAGCAGAAGAGAGGAAGAAATATTTAATTAAGAAAGTAAGTGACACATCAATCACATAGTGCATAGATATTCTACCTTGGAAATCCAAACCGGGAAAACCAACATTCCTTGAGTGTTTTGGTCCTTGTTGTCTTATTCATTCAGAATAAAAGGTTACATGTCTAACCTTGGTCCACACCTAAGACACAATCGACATCATACCCTCTTGCTTACAAAAGAACAACCTTGTAGCCAATTCAACTTACATTTACATGACCACCAACCTCTAAATTACAGACTCTTGGATATTATCCATTCATCATTTAAAGAAAAAATGAACATCAACTTTTACAACCTTACAACACGCCTTCTTTATAGGATTTACAACATGCAAAACCCTAAATAAATGGTGCCAAAAATGGTTACAGATCCATGCAAATCATTTACTAAAAATCCCTTGAATCTCAGGATTCTTTTACAGTCGACTATCAAGTCGGCTTACCTGTCGACTATCAGTCAACCTTCATTCGGTCTTTATTCGGTCGCCACATGCCCGCCTATTGACCTCTTGTCACTTGACCTCTTCGACTTGTTGTCGATGTCTTTACCATGTTGAACCACCTCAACCTTCGAATTCGACTTTACCCGGTCAACTAACGTCCTCGACCTTCGACTTGTTGTCAATCCACCTTGACTTTGTCTTTACCTAGTCGAACCACCTTGACCTTTGACTTCAACTGTCAGATGATCCACCACAAATTTCACTACAAAAAATATAACAACCCAAGAGTAATATCCATTATAGTTAAGTTTAACTTTGTAAGTTAAATTTAATTTTGTTATTATTATTATTTTTAATGTTCTAAATATATAATATTGCTACTCCCAACCTGTTGTTCCCTTCAAATTTGGGTGAAAATTATAGCCATTCCAAACACTAGTACATGTGTTCCCAACATTCCCACTTTTTGGAAACTCATGCAACACAAGTTCTATGTCAACCAATTTCCACTGCTTTGAGAAGGATTTGAATGGTCCATTGGCTTTCTCTAGTACCTTGATACTCCACTTTTTTTCCTTTAAGCTATTAGTACTACTAAATCTTCCCCAATTATAATCTGATGTTTAAGAGAGAACATGCTATGTATGAAACTCAAGGTTTCAAAGAAGTCTTTCTTCTGCCCAAAATAGTGGTCCCATACACATTTGTTAGTGTCCCCGCCTCTCTGGATCACACTGTTTTATATGTGCCAGTTATCCACTACCTTGTTGTGAGCAACTTGATGATATATACTCTTTGAAGATCATAAAGGATGGCTAGTCTTCTTGAAAAACCTGTTGAATCAACTGCTATCATCTCATAGTTCTTCCATATTGTTTGAATCATTTTTTTAGTACCTCCTTGTATATTTTTTCCCTGTAGAAATATAATGTTAGCATTTCCATATGCGCTTTGTTTTTAAGGATTATTTTATCATCACTGGCATTTAGGCCCCTTATGTTCCAAGAGAGAATCTTCATTTTAAACTTTTTTGGGGATTGGATGAAAATTCTTCGAGATTAAGGTTTTTTGTTTGAATTTAATGAGATGTTTCCTAGCTTCCTTCAGATTTTCATTTTCTCTCCCCTTCACTTCTTGGCAGGCTCCAAATTTGAGAGTTTCAAATTACTATGCTTGATTCTTAAGGATCATTTGGGTCCAAATGAGTGCACATGTTTCCCTCCTTTCCCTTTTCCCTTGGATATTCCTTTGTGCAATGTCTAGATTTGTTCTTGCACTTTATTGGCTAGGAAACCCTACCCATATTTATTCTTGAGCTGAGCTAGGCCTCCTTTAATATTTCTTCACCTTATGTTTCAAGGGCCATGTTTCACTCACGCTCTTCTTCCCTCACTTTGTGACAAGATCATTACATTGTCCTCCTCTTTTTTTCTTTGTGTGTGCCCATCCATATTCTTCTTGGTTTCTTGACCATTCATTTCTTGTATCTTTCTTCTTTTCAGGTTAGATACTTTCAAGATTGTTTTCAAGGGAGGTAAGGCCTTGCCTTCCTTCGAGTTCATGTGGCCATTATATGCATTATGCCAAGATATCATGGGTTGTTTCTTCTCTCCTTGTTTTGTGTCTCCCCCTCTTCTTGATGCCTCTAGGACCTATTTTTGGATTAATAGGGCTACATACTTGTTGGATTCATTCTTGGTTTACTAGAGGAATTGATGGGATTTTTGTTTGGTTTTCTCTTTTCCCTCACCTATGTGAAATCATTCCCATTTGTTCAAATTATCTATAGTTTCCTTTGGAATTCACACATTGAGAGGGAAATCATGACATAGGTGGCCATGCACATGACATTTTTAATATCTAAAAGGAATGCATTCATAATACACATATATAACCCATTTCGTGTCTTGGTAACTCACTTAAATTGATTCTAGAAAAAACTTGAGAAACATTCATGTAAACACATATTCATGCATAAGAGGTATACTTATTTTCCTTGGTTACTTTATAGGCTTTGACATACGAATCGAGGGTGTTCTTAATCCCCTCCAATCTCTTCTAGTCCTAGAATTCATGTGGGAGATGGTAAATTGAAATCTAGACTGGTACTTGGGTGAAGTCTTCTCAGTCATTAAAACAATTTGTTTAGTGTTAGAGATGCAAACCGATGGATTTAAAAGAAAAATGATTTACTTTTAAAGATATGTTATTTTTCCTCAATGACATTAAAGGTCATTGTGAAGAAACCCTTAGCTCCTAGATTTATTTCACAACCTCTTTTACCTTCCAACATGAGTTAACCCACCATCTTAAAGACATCAGATGATAGGGGTCCCTTGTAGAACTACAACCACAACACAAACATAAGACAAGGGCACAACATGCCCTATAGATCATGTGGGAAGTAGCTTCTACAAAAATTCACACACAATAATTAAACTCATATAAATAATATTTTTTTCCTCTAAGTGGCTCAATAGGCCTTCTATTAATCTTCATTTTTTTTTACAAAAATACTTTTACAAGCCTCTATGAGATTTCAACTTCTTTAAATATACAAATGGGCTCAAAGTCCCTTTAAACTTCCCATTTACAAAGCTTGTTAGTGCAAGTTTCAAGTAGGCATACAAACTTTACCAACAATTTTTGAAAACAAGATAATTTTACCTATACTGCTACTCCGTTTCCTTCTTTTAATTTCTATTATTATTATTATTTTTTATTAAAATTTTTTTCCACTCTCCTATTCAGTTTGCTCTCGTCCTCTCCTCTATTCTTCTTTATTTCCTCTCGTCTATGCATTTGTTTATCTTCCTTATATTCTCCCACGAGCACTCTTCTTTAGGCTCCTTCATTATGCAATCTCTTCTCTTTTACCTTTTGTGGCCCAAAAATAAAAAAAATCCAAACATAGTAATAATACCTCTACCTCTTTGAAATCCATTAGCCCACAATAAAACTTAAATGATCCCATGAATACAATAAAATTTTACTTGAAATATATGCAACATGTCTCTAGTTTTTACTCACCATATCAAACTAAATAAAAAAAAACCATTTAAAACAAAGATTTACACCCCCTTAATCTTCATTAACTATTAGGTGGGTGTTTAAGCTTGGACACAAATGATACATGGTTAACCCCCAACAAAATGCCAACCCTTGGATTGCAATAGAGAGATCATGCGATGAACATCCATATCAACATGCCTTAAGACAAGTGACCTTTGGATTCTCGTCATCTATTGGATGGAGGATTGATCAACAATTGAGGTTGCATAGTGGCATTTTACCTTGATAGATTTTGGTCCTCCAAATATGCGATGGAATATGGGTCGTTTCTAGCGAATTGGTTGACAATCGAGATTATTTTGGGGTTTTCTACACCTGCAAACCCCAAAATTAATGTAGGCTACTGGTTGGATTATTTTGGGGCTTTCCACACATGAAAAACCCCAAAATTGATGTAGTCCATTGATTTCCTTGGCCATATATCGAATGATGCAGGTGTTTCTACCACCATTTATCTATCCACCATGGATTTTTATCATTTCTCAATGATGGGAATATGGATGGTGGTTGCTCCTGCATTAGAATCCCCAATAAAAAAGAAATACTGACCTCATGTTGAGGCCATTGGATATTATCAAAATTTTGTCTTGAAATTATATACCATGTTGGTAGGCATAGAGGTAGCTTCATACCTCATTTTTCTTCTTCTTTTAACTCTAGACTTTGTACTAGGTATAATTTTGTGTGTGTGTATATATATATATATATATATATATATATATATATTTATTTAAGGTCATGACCAAGCCAAACACCAAATTGGTGTATGAAACTCCCTTGCTTGTGGGACGAGGGAACTCTCCATAATAATAATAATAATATTTTTAAGGTCATGACCAAGCCAGACACCAAATTGGTGTATGAGATTCCCTTGTTTGCGGGATGAGGGAAACCTCCACACAATGTTTTGACGGTTAAGGTCTATAGAGGTATACATACCCTACTCCCTCTATATTTGAACCTGTGACCTCCAAGGAGGAAACACATGTTCTTAACCATTAAGCCACTTAGGGTGTCCAACGAGATACTACCTTCATTTCTCTCACTCACACTCATAAATACAATGCTATCCAAAAAGGAAATGCCCTTTTCTTCGTGGGCTACTAACTTAGCTAACATTATTTCATGTTGTTGTTGTGTGGGAACAATAAGTTCCCATATGTCCTCCTTCTCCTCCTCATTTTCTCTCTTTGGTATGCACTCAACAACATATTCGTTCTTGTTTTTTTAATTGTTTCTTCATTTAAATAACTTTCTTTATCTACTTTTGAAAATTTTATAATTTTCTTTCCTTCATCATCTTCTCCTTTTCTTTTGCTAGTGTTTTCAGTGCTTTGCAGCCTTGGAATTTTCTCATGGTTCCCTTCATCTACTTCTTCATTTCTTTCAACTTTGATGTTGTTATGAACACTTTTATTACCATCTTCATTTTCATCTCTTCCATCATCCTCACCGTAATTTTCATTCTCATCATAGTCAACTTCCTCACCTTTACCTTTATCTTTTCACTTGCATTTAGCCTCATTGCCTTTATCCTATTCAATGGAATTTGCATCAATAGATAATTCCTTTTCTATTTTCTTCACTTTTATTGCTCCAAATTTTAATTCACCTTCATCTTTAATTGTTTCCCTTTCGATTTTGCTGGTTCGCAATTTTGACACTTCATCGAAGTGCTCTTCTCTTTGAAATTTTGTAGCTTACATACCCTGTCAATACTTACACATCCAAAGACAATTAAATGATCAAATAAAACAATGGTTTTCTTCATGCTTTCCTCTTTCTCTTTTGTTGCATCTTGGATTGTTGCATTTGCAAATCCCAAAGTTGTCTCATCTTCATCTGTCCCATTTTTGCAGCTATGGTAGCCTCACCATCCTCATCTATTGCTACTAAGGAATTCTCTATATCTTCACATTCATCATTTGTATGGACTCCTTTCTCAAGCTCATGCTCCAACTCCTCCCTGTAATATGAGTTTTATCCACTTTCATAATCAAATTTAACAATGGAAACAATTTGATGTCTTCTCTCAACTTCCATAGACTCTAAATCTATGTCTTCTTTAAGCTCCTCTATTGCTTCTGCATCTTTTGGTTCTACTACAAATTTCTCAACTTCAATTGTTGCAACAACAAACTCATCATATTCTTTTCTTGTAACCATAGTTTGTTTGTCTTCTCCTTTCATCAATTATTTTATCAACTTCATCTCTTTGTTGATTTGAATCATTTCTTTTAAAAGATATTCTTCGTAATATTTTACCTCATTTCCAACTTGTTCCACCTCCTCATCTATTTCCTTGGTTTCCTTTTCAATTTCCTCTTCTACAACATTCTCATACGTTTCCATTTCCTCCACAATGTATCCTTCAAATTCACGTTCTTCTACTTCAATTACAACATCAAAGATGCCACCCCTTTCTTCACAGTCTTAATAAAATTCTTCAAATTCTACTTCAATGTTTGCAACGAAACAATTGCCTCCTCCTCCACAAACTTCTTGTAATATCATGTAAGTCCTATTAACCCACACAAGCTCTTAAGGGTATTGAGATGGGCCCAATATTGCATAGTTGTGACTTTCTTGGGATCAATTCATTCTCCATCGTGACTTACAATGTGACCCAAGTATTCAACCTCTAAAGCCCTAAAAGCACATTTGGAGCGTTTCATGAATAACTGGTGGTATCAAAGGGGTTTCCGCAGATCTATAAATGTGCTCGATGTGGTATTCCCATGTTTTGCTGTAGATCAAGATATTCCAAGAGTGTCATAAAATTGCATTGAAAGGGTAAAAAAATATTATTCATGAGGCCTTGGAATGTGGATAGAGCATTGCAAAGACCAAAAGGAATCACTAAAACTTATAATGACCTTAATGTGTATAGAAATAATTCTTAGGATGTCTGCCTCTTTCATCCTAATTTGGTGGTATCTAGAATTAAGGTAAAGTTTAGTGAAAAACTTGGCTCCATGAAGTTCATCCAAGAGGTCATCAATAATCGAGATAGGAAATTTGTCCTTGATGGTCAACTTATTGAGAGCCCAAAAATTAGGACACATGCGCTGATCACCTTCTTTAATATCATGACCACTCATGATGAGTAAGGGCTAGTACTGGGAAGTATGACTCCCACATCCAACAATTCTTGAATGATTTTTTCAATTTTATTCTTATGTGAAAAAGGGTGTTGATAAGGACACACATTGGGTGGTTGACTTCCTAGAACAAGGGGAATACCATGTTCATGCTACCCACATGAATGTGGTAAACCCTTTGGTGCTTCAAATACCTATTGATGCTTACATAGGACCAACTGCAAATGAGGGTGAATCTCTTGTTGGGGGGTGTCCACTACTTGTATGGCACTGAACTATGCATTAATACACAAGTGGCCTTTCTTCAATAACTTATCCATATAATTAGAGGTGATAATTTCAGGGGAACCATATGTAATCCCATTGAGGGAATGTTTCTTCCCTTCCCAAGTGAAGCTCATGTATAAATCCTTGAAATCCATGGTGTCAGGTCCCAAAGTGTGTAACCATTATACCCCGAGAACTATATCATAACCACCCATTTCAATAGAAAACATGTGAGTTTTTAGATGATACTCGTGAATCTATAGTTTCACATTTTCACATCACCCCCCACATTTCACCATACCACCATTGGCTATCATAATTTAAAAATTAGACATGAGACATACATAACAATGGGTTTCTTGTGCCACTCTCCTATGAATAAAATCGTGGGTGCTATCATTTTCAATCCACATAATCACTTTATGGTGCTTGATTGAGCCAATCAATTTTAAGGTTTGGAGTGTCGATAAACCTGATAGGGCTTGTAGAGATATTTGGGGTTCCTTGCAAAGAGCTTGAAAGGGGGCTTCATCATCCATGGAAGGGGTGGTGTCTTCTAAGTTTGGTTCAGGGGTATCTTCAGTAGGAATTTATTTTGAGTAGTCTTGTGGAGATACATCGATTTGGTTTTTTTTTCTTTAGATTTGTGCCCTTTGAAATTCCACTCATCACAATATAGAAAAGGTTGAGGCATTGACATTCTTCCATCTCTTTGGGAGACAAATTTTGGATTCTTAATGGACAATATGTAGAGGAGTAGGGGGTAGTGTCCATGGAGGGGCATTATGAGTAAGGAATGAGGGTCTTTTCATTTGGGCATTGATCATCATCTTAACTTCTTTAGCTATGTCATAAGCTTCCAACCATGTGTTTGAGTGTTGCATCATGACATGTGCTCTAATTTCCTCCTTAAGACCATTGATGAAACTTACAAAAAACTAATCAGATAGGCCTTCTGTGCATATTGCTAATAGCTCAAAGGCCAAAATATAGTCAACGATTGTTATTATTTGGCGTAATTTTATCAATCATCCGAGATAGTGAGTATCACATTCAAAACAAGCATAAATGACCTTTGCAAAATTGGGTCCAAGCAATGTAGCCTCCATAATATTTCTTATACCATTTCCACCATTACCAACATTCTGCATCCAAATATAAGACTCCCACTTTTAGTTTTTATATGTCATCAATAATTCCATGGGGAGGAAATAGTGTTCCATCTTAGGTAACCCAACCAAAGGGATCAAAACCATCATAATTTTTCATGTTGACATTTGGAAAGCAATTCCAAATATTGTGATCCTAAAAGGCCGGGTGATGAGAATCTATGAGGAGCATGTGAGTGTCTTGTTTTTCATGTGTTGAGCATTCCTTCTTGGTTGTATCTATGCTTGGATTTAACATATTTATACCCAAGTGTGAACATATATATATCCCAACACTTGTAGGACCTTGTGATATTGGTTGTCAACCTTTACAAAAATATTTGTGAATGAAGACTCAAGGTTAGAAACCTTGGTGTCAAGTTGTTGGGGTTTGGTGGGTAGGTTCCAGGGCTAGTTATCAACGGCTTCCATGCTATGAGCATGGACCATGGGACCAATTATTATGAACCTGTCAAAATTCTAAGCCCGACTTAGCTCACTACAACTAGTGTCTCGAGATGAGTCTTTTGAGATATACCACTAACAATGTATTGTTAGTTACACAAAAAAAAGGTTACTCAAGAGGCATATCCATGTGATGAATATGACACAAAGAATATTTTTATATAGGTCTCCCACAATGGTGCTGGAAAGGTCCATACTTTTATTTTCTTTTTTTTCAGAGTACTACTCTTATGGGAGTATTACTCCCAACCCATTATTACTACGGTGATAGAAACTCCAAATTTATTCTAGATGTAAAGATGCATGAATTTCATTGGATGACCACAAAAGTTTGGGTTTGTAGGGTCCTATAGACAAGGGAGTGTCAAGTGATATAGCTCTTTGATATATGTGCAGGGTCCAACAACACTACTTGGAAAAATATCTCAGGGAACTATCTAAGGAGGCTCGATCATGCCCTTAGCCATACCACCTAACTACCCAAGTGCTAGAGAGTGATCTCCTTGAGTGTTGTTCTCAATGTACTATAAAAAAAAGATGGCTAATATATTTATCTAGAGTTGGTTTCGAGTTTACCTAGGGGACTTTTGATATACTTGAAGGTACATGGAAGTGAGATTTTTTATACTGGTGTTGTCTGATGCGATATTACTTGAAGGAGTACCAATAGGGGTTACAAGGGTTTTTCAACAAAGTGATTCCACTTGTATTTCTTGTGTGTGTTCTTCCTTAATTTCATTTTTACTCACTTAATGAAATATCACTGTGTTATTTAAAGATGCTGAAATACATCTGTAGCTTGAAAAAAGTTTCAACTAAAATTTGGAGGTGTGTTGGCTTAGGAAAGATCTCCGATACCACTGTAGTGTTCCTTAACCCTTAAAATTGAGACACAAACTAGGTATACATAGATAATAAGTGTATAAAAATATATACACGTGACAATGATATCACATATGTAGAATAAACCCTTGTATTATGATATTTAGAATAAATAAAGCAATGTTCACTTGCCTCTTAAGGTGGGGCGACCTTTCAACGAGAAAATATCCAAATACACAAATACTTGATGCAACATTCCATAGCCTCCTATCTCTTTAAATAGAGAGTTCAATAGAAAAACCCTAACTACTTGCGGTCCCATCATTAATCAATACCAACCACTTAATGGGCCTTATTTAGTAAAGATGACCCTTT